>CABEEJ010000575.1:155400-254919 GCA_901482245.1 Timema douglasi
CTCAAAGGGCGTCAACTGAGTCAGCAATCAAAGATAACCATTTACAAAAGTATAATCCAGCCCATCATCCTCTACGGCTGCGAAGGATGGGGTTACGCGGCCAAAACCCACATCAAGAAGTTACAAACGGTGCAGAACAAGATACTAAGACTCATAACCGGAACAGATATAAGAACCAGAATAGACCACCTCCATGAAATAACCAAAAGCAAAACACTCGAAGAGATATTCAAAGAAAGAAGGGAAAAATTCTACACACAAAGTGTAGCACACAAGAATCCATTAATACGTGCACTTGGAAACTACAATCCACACGACGAAAGACCATACAAACGCCCAAGGCATTCAAATCCATCCTTCATCAAGTGTATATTTTGACTAATAAAACATGTAATTCCTTTTCAGATAATAATCATAATTTCACAATCAATCAATTCCATCCTTCATTAGATATAGAAAATTCATCAATTCACTGTATCACCCTCATTCCATGAGGATAAGGGTTAGAGTATGCTGCCTGTAACTCGCAAAGAAATCCAGCCCTTTCGCAGGCAGCCTTGCTTGACGCTTCTGTCAAGTTGAATGTCCTGAGTCGGGCTACAAAACAATTCAAACCGTGTACTTTGTACAAACAATTTATTGGTACCAAGTCATATGTATTTAAAGCTCATGCAACGAGGATAAGGGTCTGTGAAAACAACCTGTAACTCGCATATCAAATCATCCAAAACTTCCCCATCTTGTCAATGTAATTGTTGGCAAGTGGGGTGGTGTCGGCAACAGGGGAAACCCGTTTGTTCTAAATAAGGATCAGGAATTGCAATACCAAAAGGGATACCTTGATATACAACTAACGTGGGCTGACAAACAAATATCGGAGACTTTTCGATGATTATAATTTTTTTAACTAGATGGTGGGTGCAAAAAGGAACTAAGTCCAAATATGCTGGTTTTATTTTGTCATGACAATATTTTTTTTTAATTTGCTGATGTCGATTTTCAGAAGTATAGGTGATAAAGTATTCCTGTGGAAGATGTTAAAAAAAGAAGAAGAGGCATTATGGTTGGCCAAATCTTGAGACATGAAGGACTGATACAATTTATATTAAAAGGGAATGTAGAGGGGGTGAGTAGCAGAGAAAGACCCCGACTGCACTTTACTGGGCAGATAATGGAAGACGTTGGTTGGAAGACATACAAATAATTGAAAAGGAAAGCAGAAAGAAGAACAGAATTGATAAGTACTGAAAACCAGTTTTCGGATTGATGACATAGAGAAATAGATAGATATATAGATGGATATATATATTGATGAAGAAAGGTACTAAATCATGCTTTCTTTTAGGATAACAAGAGGCTTTAAGTTATGTACAATCAACTCTGATGAAATCTAAATATAAAGTAAAATTGTTTCGATAAACATCTTTAGTTGTTTAACATAAATATTTGAATCCTGGTGTTTTTATCTGAGTACACATATTATTACATACTTTTCATAAAAAAGTGCCAGGAAATATAATGATTACCCTTTAGATAAGGCACACAGTCACAAAACCTATAAGAAAAATAAATTCAAACAAAACAAAAAAACAGTATTGTTTTTACTTTCCTGAAAAATTACAACAACAAAAAATCACAACTTTTTCTTAAATGTACGGATTTAATTTAAAAATATTAGTGAGAATAGTGCAGTAGGTCTTTCAAACCGACTATAATTTTACCCATGTTTTGTTGATATTTTGTAGTTTATTTACTTATCAACAGTGCCTCATGGACTGCAAAAAGAAGCGGTAGACCACAGTTTCCTTATGCCTGTTTTTAAACATCGCAATGGAAGTATCATAATAAGGCTGTGATTTGAAATATACCTTAGGATCTAAATGGCTGCCAAATAATGTAAACAATATTTAAAAATTCTGAAAGTACTGTAACTTATAACGCTAACAATCAGAATCGATTCGTAGCAAAGGTGACGTAAATAATCGCTAAACCTCACACCCAGGCCCTACTACCCCCGTAAGAAAATACTGACGCCCTTTCCCCGCCAAACCTTTAAGTAATTTAAGGACGATATCTAAGCAGAGCCCATTTACCGGGATACGCAACTGCGTTCGAGACCGAAATTGCATGGAAGGGCAGTTTTCCACATTATTTATTTGACAACAGAGAAAACTGGTTCAGTTTTAAAGGGTTTTTTTTAAATTAAATTTTATCAATTGCGTTTTAATTTGTCTAACTTTGCTAAAATGAGTTCACTGGACTCAATTCTAGTGTTTTTCTTAAAATAATGATACAAAAAAACGCAACATGGTGTGGAGTCTGGTTCAAGCTGTACTAACATTGCTATGCTACTTTGCTCTATTAAATATATTTTATTTAAATAACTGAACCCAAGAAGTGTGCATGTTTACGCGTTGAATTTATGATTTAAATATTACATTTTAATATGTATAAGCATGGTACTATTTCAACTTATCACGAAAGATTAAGACTTAAAAGGTTATTATTTTGATTTAGTAATAAAGTTAACATTTCTTACATCTTCAATTTATTGGGATATTTACTAACTTCAATATATTTGCGTACATAAAAGAGCTAGCCTCTAAAATTCTACCTTCCTCATTCACACTCATTTAGCGTAATTAAAATGTTAATAGCCAAAACAGGTAGTAGTGCAGAGGGACATAAACGCAACCTATTCCTAAAAAGCTCGGTTGTTGATTAGGGGTGTTTTTTGGACGTAGATTCATCACTTGAATCACAAAAATTGTCCTATTGGAGTGGGTGTTCAGTATTCGTACTAATCCTACCAATATTTGTGATTTAATAAACTTCAGATATTCTTCATGCCCGCGTCTTTATCCTGCTTGGGCTATCCACATATTTATGTTACTAGTACAGGGATGGACACAGCCCATTCGTGTTGAAGTAGGATGGGAAACCATTTGGGCTAAACCACACTCAGTATAATTGTCCGGGACTAGACCCATGCTCCTTAACACTGCCGAAACGGAAAATAAGAGACTGACGCCTTCTTCCGCATGACTACTGTCACTACAGTAGCCCCATGGCTTCTTTGGTGCTGACTGACAGCTCACAGCCGAGAGCTAAAAGCTTTGAAAAGTTACCAGACTAAATTATGTATCCCTACGCCGAACCATATGATCTTCAGAAACATGTGTTTAGCAGCTGTCACTTCTGACAGTCAAAATTTAGGTATATACTTAAATGCTGACTGTTAGTAGTCATCTGTGAGCTGTCAGTCAGCACCTAAGAAGCCACGGGGCTATTGTAGTTTCACTTTATCAAACTAGAAATGGCACATACTTATTTCTGTTTAGATATTATCTAAATAACCCTATCAACTAATTGGGTCAGTGCTCATGAATTTGTGTAATTAACATTAGCCCTAGAGTCAACTATTTTCTGACAAGCCGCTCTACTTTACTTATTATAATTACTACCCCTCACCTCCTCTCTCAACCATAATAACCGTCCCACGAGATCACATGATTCTCTAGTAGCAGGCTTGTTGAACCAGCCCGTCAGAGCCAGTCATACAAGGACAGTCCATTTACCCTTAAAGGTCTTACCTTGACGTATTACACTACGGCTTATAAGCTGCTCCATGGTGGAAACGTAGAAGGTAAGCTTTCCACCTGTCATGCTAGGGTGAATGAACACCTCTCTACCCTCTCCTCGACCAGTACTAAGATTGATTTAACATACGACTCGACTTATTGATACATTTATAAATATAATGTGATGTTTAATAAAGAGGGTGGGAAACTGAATTAGTCTCGGTCTTCCTTTTTTTTTTTTTATCTGGGACCTTACCTCGTCCTTACTCAGTCGAGATCGGGAGGGGGAACTAACAAATATGACGTATTAGACTACTTTTATTATTATATGTGATATATTATGAATATAAAAATAGTAGGGTTTGGGTTAAGCTTTTAAAAAATATACACATATTACTTGCGTTCAAAGTTGATGACATTTCTCTTTATTATAGTGTTATTTTAATTTCAATGTCTGTTTTTCACTATATCATTTTTTACCTACATTTAATTTTTCAAACCATTATTTAGTTATGAATATTTTCTTAAGCAATTATTCTTACACGTTGCCATATAATTATGTATTTTTCAGTGCTGGCCTATTGGGTTTTAATTATATACTATCTAATCCTATGATACAGCTCTAAATTTGTCTGTACATTCGATTGTATGTATGAATGTATGTTTGTTTGTTTGTTTATTGCCTGTAAACATAAAAAGCGCTCATAGGATCGAGATGGAATTTCTTCTGTAGTCCCCCTTGTTTTTCAAGAAACAGGGCAAGCTATATAATACCATCACGCCATTTCATCAACAAGCGAAGCAGGATCGAAAACATCGGTTATTATTTTGTTTATATTTTGTATAAGTTATTTTTGTAAGTCTACTTGAGAACAAGGATTGTGTAAGTTTCAACAAACCAATCATAAATTTCCTTGGCAACGGTTGTTTTGGAATGGAAACAAATATGAAGAGTAAATATATAATTTAACATATAAAGTTATTGTTGACTTTTTTGGGATTATTATTATCATATAAAGGTTTGAGGTCACAGAGTACGATTTAAGTAATTTTATGGTGTTGCACATAAATTAAGTTTATTTGGTTTTGTTTCTTGGTACTATGCCAACAGCACAATGTTTGGTAAGTTAGGGTGCTTACTGCTAACTATAGAATGCTTGTTTCAATTTACCTAATTTTTATTTATTTATATAGTAAATATAAGCTATTTAATTTGATGTTCATTGCAACAATGCCTCCACGTAATAGAGCCACTGTAAGCGTGCTTGAATTAGCATCTTAAGTTTTGCTATATTTTCAGTCATTCTATCCATTCACATTAGAAGGTAAATCGTGTTTCTTTGATAAATAAAAAATACACATAAGTAACCTGTCTCCTATCATTTGATCTTTGATTAACATATACAAGGATAGGTTTACACTAATAAATAGCACTCACAGCAGCCCCACGGCTTCTTTGGTGCTGACTGACAGTTCACAACTGACAGCTAAAAGCTTTGAAAAGCTACCAAACCAAATTATGTATCTCTACGCTGAACCATATGATCTGCTAAAACATGTGTTTAGCAGCTGTCATTTCTGACGGTCAAAATTTAGGTATATACCTAAATGTTGACTGTCAGAAGTCAGCTGTGAGCTGTCAGTCAGCACCAAAGAAGCCACGGGACTACTGTAGCTAATAGTAAAAATGCATAACGTACAGGACAGAATTCATAATTAAATAACAACGATTGATAATAAAATGTTGTGATTTGTCTTTAAAATAGCTATAGAAATTGGTATAACATTTTTTCTTTACAGGATAAGGTATTTAAAAATAGTTTTCCCTTAAGGGTTAACTCGCCCCATGGTGTAGTGGTCAGTGCACGAGTATAGGAGTCACTGGTTCTATTTCTGGCTGGTACCGTGGGTATTTTTACCTTAAAGTGAATGATCTCAACGTTTTAAGATGGGTAGGTTAAGACTCACATTTGCTCCACAACCTCATAATCACTAACATCATATCGTCTCATTGCGGGTACGCGTATACAACCTCCTATCTCGTACCTTGGACAACACTCTGTGCTACCAGAGCGTACAGTAGTCAACACATGAGGCGACCAAACCTGGATGTCATGTCCCTCCCTGTCATATATGTTATGCGATAAAAATAACTTAAAGAGCTCAATAGAAAATAAAGTTAATTAAAATGCATTGTTTTAAACCTAAAACTAACATAATAAAAATGGATACGTGTACTATTAAATTAATGTTGATTTTCATTTGCCCCTGATTGTATTATTATCCATACATCTATACTGAAATTTTAAGACCTGTTTGTAGATTCAAATTTTGGTGAAGTTTTTATTTTTAATGGGTAGGGCCTACTATAACTGTAAAAAGAGCAAATAATTTATTTTTAGAATTTTGTAATTTTGTTTGTTTGTCTATTGCCAGTAAACTCAAAACGTACTCATCGGATCGTAATGGGACTCTTCCTGTTGCACTCCTTATTTTTTAGGAAACAGAATAAGCTATACTCCATAAGGCTATATTATATTCTCAGCGAGAGAAGCAGTGTCAACAAACCGGGCTTAAGCAGTAAACCCACGTCGCAGCTTCTTCGCGCGGGCACAAAGCATGACACATGATTTGACTAGGTGAGGGGTGGGGGGTTTGTGTTTCTTCGGGAAGCTTCATACGCGCATAAATAACTGGTCTTGAGATGGTTTCATTGTTTGATTTCACTTAAGTTTTTGTTTGTGTTGAATTCGTTGAAGCTGAGAATAATATTCTTGCCTACTGTTCGGTACTAAGACACAATCACAATTTTGTTTGGTGGGATAGGGCTCTAACTATAGAGTGATTTTCTTAAATTTAAATTTGTTTTTATTTCTTAGATAGCAAATTTTAAGCTTTTTATTCTTGTGTTCATTGCAACAATGCCTCCACGTAAAACTGTATTAATTCTGCCACTTAATTTCAGCTAACTTTTTAGTTTTTATACTATGGTTTTACGTGTAAAATAAGTGTATCTATTTTTATATCTTAAATCCTAAATTTAAACTTTTTATTTTGGTTTTAATTGCAACAATACTTTCACGAAGAGAGCCACGGTTAATGTGTTTAGGTACCTTTTTCAGTTGATTGCATGAACATTAGGTTTATTTACTTTTGTTTCTTAGATAGTAAATTTAACTATTAATTTAAGTGTTTATTGCAACAATGCCTCAATAAAGGAGAGATAATATTGAACAAAGAATGCAAAAATTTAAACTTTTTATTTTTGTGTTTATTACGTCTACACGTTAGGTTGTAAAAGGAATACAGATAATTACTCTAGTTATTTTTTTTGTGTCTATTGCAACAATGCCTCCATGTAAGCAAACAAATCTTGAGGCGAGAACTGAAAGCATTAAAAAAAAATATTTTGGTTACTTACAAAGCCGCGTCCAGACTATAACAGAGCAACGAACAGAACGACGAGCACGAACATTTCCACGAACATTGTTCGTAGTTCTGTTCGCTGTGGCCGAGTGTCCAGACTAGAACAGAACAACGAACAGAACGACGAGCACGAACATTTCCACGAGCATTGTTCGTTGTTCTGTTCGCTGTGGCCGAGTGTCCAGACTTGAACCGAACATGTTCGCAACGTGTTCCCATCGTTGGTAGCTACATANATTGTTCGTAGTTCTGTTCGCTGTGGCCGAGTGTCCAGACTAGAACAGAACAACGAACAGAACGACGAGCACGAACATTTCCACGAGCATTGTTCGTTGTTCTGTTCGCTGTGGCCGAGTGTCCAGACTTGAACCGAACATGTTCGCAACGTGTTCCCATCGTTGGTAGCTACATAATTATTTCCATCTAGCTCATTTGGGCTTCCATATCGGTGGTGCGATGAGTAAGTGTGTGCAAGTATCAACGGCTACCTAAATATATAGTCATTACTACCAAAGCAAATAAAGCCAAAAATCCCGCTGATGTTGCTTTCCGGCTAGTGATTGTTTTTTCGAGGAAATGTTCGTGGATGCGACCAGACTAGAACAGGACTGAACACGAAATCCCGCTGGTGTTGCTTTCCGGCTAGTGATTGTTTGTTCGAGGAAATGTTCGCGGAGGCGTCCAGACTAGAACAGGACTGACCACGAAAACACGTTGATGCGACGGGCAAAAACCGACAACTGGTAGATGTGGGTAGAACAGAACAACGAACACATTCTGTTACAACGTTCTGTTCGGAAAACAGTCTACACTTGTCACGAACATCTTCGTGTTCGTTGTTCTGTTCTAGTCTTGACGGGGCTCTACAGGTAGTCGTTATTGTGTGGCGATGTTGACACACAAAATATTTCCCTCGCCTCATACTTGTCTGTAAATGTTTAGATTATTCGCTGAATAAAGGTCAATCCATCCAACTTAAATGCGAGCGAAGCCGTGGTAAAACCTTAGTACTATACAAAATTAAATTGAAATAAAAATTATACGAATTGATAATATATATAAAAAGTGACAGATGGAAATCACATGACTTGAATGAATAAGTGAAAGAAGATATAATACGGTTCTGGTTGTCAAATAAAATTCTTCCTATTAAAATGATAATGAATGTATCGTATCTAACCAAATTATAACCAAGCTAATGAAATTAGAAAATTTCTTTATTTCTGTAAGATATGACTTGAACCAATGGCCCCGTTGACAAAGGCATGAGTCTAGTATTTTATTGTTTAAAACATAGGATTTATTTAATTATGCTAACTTGAAAAATACATTTGTCTTTGTAAGACATATTGTAGTGGTGTTAAAAATATAATTTTTTTTAGCATGTAGTTTTGATCAATTTTTTTCATCTTAATTTTTAGGAAATGTATAAAATAAAATAATATTTGAGATATTAAACTTCATTGCAGGCTTTATATAAATATCGGTTCTCCATTCAATAGTACAGACGATATTAGGAAATCTAAGATAATATAATGGACGGCAAATAGCCTACTTTATCCAATAAAGAATATTGTAAAAATAAACTTTGTCAACATTTAATTAAAGAAAAAAGCAAGTTCTCAATATGAATTTTTTTAGTAAATTTTCAAAATACATTTGAACAAAGAAACATTCAAATGTTTCAAAGAATTGAAACTTTTCTCATCATAAAATAATAATAAAAAATATGGTTTAAAACACATAAATATAGGAAATGGAAGGAAATATATCTATAACAAACAAAAACTTTGTGAGAATGTACAATAAATTCTCTGAAATCCTTCCCTTGTAGCAAACGCTTATAAAGAGCAAATAAATAAAGAAATAAATCTACTCTACAATATTTGAAAGGACAGTTTTATTTTTTATCTTCAGGGAACATTCTCGTAGAATACGTTTTATTCACTCAAATAAATTTTCAAAACTAAAGAGACTAAATTCTATTTAAACACACAAATACAGGAATACTTTGAATACAAAACAAATACAAATAACAAAACATATCGTAAAAATTCATCTCAATTCAAATATACTTTGTTAGATATTTTTTTTTCTCTCGATAATATTTAACCATCAGTTTAAATTAATTGGCATTAAATTAAAAAATGCGTACCTAATATGTTTTAAGAAACTTTATAAAATTTTAATTTTAATTTGTGTCAGTCAGTACACTATTAAATACCAATTTAAAGACCTAACACTGTACCAACAATTTTAAAATTAAGTTACAAAAAGTAAAACTTTATTTAATTTTAGTGCATAAATAGCTCATTTTAAAATTAAATTTTAGACTAAATGTGAACAAAACCAAGTATCTAATTACTGGTGTACTATAACTACTTTAATACTCAGTTAAAACAATAACATATCACTATTAATTTCGGGTAATATTTAACCAATATTAATATCTCCTTACTTTCCTAGCAAGAAAAAGTAGTGAAATCATGAACATTTTTATCTCGAGATTATTATGATGGTCGTTTTATGTGTCAGTGAACTCTTGTCTGTCTGTCCCTTCGGCTGCAGCCAAAATGGTTTGATTGATTTAGTTCAAACGTGGTATTTAAATTAAATTATATATTCTTTAACTGGGAGTCAAATCGTGGTTTTAATTCTAGTTATAAAATCAAGTGTACTGATGACATTAACTTATGAAAATGATACATTTTTCGTAAATTAATTTAATGATTTTTTAAAATTTGATGTCTGGCGGGTCCTTGTGATTTAGAAAGCAATCGATTTTAAGGGTAGCGTACTTATTTTTTAAAACCACACCTTTTTCAAATACAGCTTTTACAATTTTGTCTATTTCATCTAAATGGGGTATATGGGGAGTGTTTACATAATACTTTTTTTTTAATATACGTTAGTTTTTATAAATATAATTCATATAAGAGCAGTTTACTGGTGACTGATTTTTGAAAATTTTAGCTTTATTTATGAGAAAGCATGTATGATTTTGTTGCGTCATTTATTTTTCAATAACATTCAGTATGTACGCAAATTATATAATATACGAAAAATATTACATTTAGTATAGAGGGGAATGCAAGGCTATCATCCAATGTTAAACAGCGAACAATTAGTTACACCTAATGTAGGATACTTTCCCAAGCATGAGAGAGAGAGAGAGAGAGAGAGAGAGAAGGTTTATCGATTTATGTGGGAATTAACTGTTGTGTGGGAAGGAAACCTCAAAACAACACATAAGGTACTTAATGGCATATTATGTTCTATGTTCGATGGTTCCCGAGGTAAGGTCTTCCAAGTTTCTGCTCGAATTGTTAATAGTCCTATTAGATGTACCCCTGTTCAATTCCAACCGAATTTGGGAAGGCCTTATTTCGAGAACCATCGAGCACAGGGCATAATGTTTATAAGGACTTTTTGTGTTATTTTTAGGTCTATTATCTCAAAGCCCAGTTACATCCCACCTAAATCGGAGCACCCTGTATATATTCTATATAATTTCCTGTCTTTAAAGCGTGTTACGTAGACTTCTCCTACAATATAAAGGCGGCCAGGGGCTCTTACTCCACCAGTGGCAAAGGGTTAGGTTCTAAAAATAGCGTCCGACGTGACTCTATCCTCTGGCAGGAAATTAGTGTGTGTCTTTGCCTTGTTAATGTCACTGGTTTGTGTTTCAAGAGGATTCTATGTCACTATGAAATATAGATCTGGTAGAGCGGACACAATGAAGGTAGCCTCGGAGCGGGGTATCAGAACATTACAAGTTAGATTACTCAAATTACATCGTGACACTGCGTTGTTTATTTAAATGTGCATCCACACGTAGACAAAGTCATCTATTCTGGTTTGCCGGTGGCGTATGGGTTGGGGGTTTATTTCCGGATGTGTGAATTAAGGGTTTATATTTCTAAATTACTTCCAAATCTTGCTTTATACAAGTGCTGGTGAATTTGCCTCAAATTGTATCTTCTTCATCCTTTTCCTATGAGTTTAATTAAAATTCGACCAACTTTTGTGGTTGAGTGAACTAAGACGGGGGTTGGGAAATCTTTTGGGGCACCGATTGAATTATAGATTCATCAAAGGCACCACTATCAACCAGCGTTACTCCACTTCGATTTTATTTTTATTTTTGTCTGTGGATCTCATATTTATTTCTTAAATTATACTTTTTCTCAAAGACCCCATTATTATAGAAATAGGTATAGAGTAAATAAAATGTAAATTTTAATACTGAACTATCTAATAGTCTTATAATATAGTCAATTATGGCCGAGAAACATTATATTGGTCCCACTCAAATAATATTGATTGCGAATTTAGAAGTAACAAAGATCAACTTAAATAAAAACGCAGCTTTCTTATACGATCGACTGAAAAGGATTGCAAGATTGACTGGTCTATCGCGATAAACAATTTGGCAACTCCAAGTCTAAAGGGGCCCATTCACGAAGTGAGATTGAAGCAACCGTGCAGTCTCGTCACTTTCAAACATACTTTAAAAATAACTACTACTCAGTGGGTAAACGCAATCAGATTGCAAGCGATATTTGGATCCCACAAGCGATATGTTGGTTGCAGGTCTGTCCCGTGAATCCGATCGCATTTGAATTCGCATTGCACAGTGGTTGTAGAGTGAATGGAATTTGGCACGCGAATCGCTCGACCTGCTAGCTAAATTTTGGATGTTAGTAAGAAGGAAATGCTAGGGAAAATCCCCGTTTTTGCAGTTTTTACGGCAAACCCCTTTTTTTGGTCAAAATAAATAAAATTTTGCATCAGTCAAATAATAACATTTGACCAGACATTTTTTAAATAAGGATAAATGTTTCTGGTAGATTCCACAATGCTAATGACAGATATTCACGAATTGTTGGTATCACCATGTGCAGTAAATTAAATTAAACGGATCTATGTGAGAAATATTTTATTTATAATGGCCCAAAAAAGGTGTTTTTTTTGCACAAATCTCCAAAAGTATGAACCTTAACTTGAATTCCCTAACATACCACCTTGCGTTTAAATTAGGGATATGATCGCCCGAAAAACTGTGCGTATGAATATATGCTCATTGCCGACAAGTCACAATGGGCTACCTTGAACTGATGCAAACAAGATGGAAGAATCGATTAGTTCGACACAATCTCACGAACTTTCTCATGTTGTGTCCAGTACTATAGCATGGAATAACATTTACTAAAATAGGGTTTTAATGAGCTACTCTTAAATATGTTTTTCTTGTAAAGACAAATACATCGTTTTATTTATCACATAAATCACTCTATATACACATTTTAAATCAAATTTTTATAATATATTTACAAAATTTAAATTAAAAAAATTAATTATTTGTAAACAACTTCAAAATTATTTCTTATTTGTAAAAATAAAAAAGTTAATCTTATTTATAATGAGAAGCTATTCACAGATTCCCAATTTGAATTCAATCTCCTAGGTCAATTTCTAAAACATCGAAGATTTCTATAATTTGTTGTAGGTAAACTGCTATTAAATTAATTTATTAATTTAGATTTATAAATTTACATTATTATGAATATGCAAAATAATCTCCCTCTACCAATTTTGAAGCAAATTGCTAAATACATTTTTTTAGATATTCAAATTAAAAATAGTCATTAATAATCTACGAATAACCAAATTTCTCCCCATAAACAAGTAGCTACTGTTATATTTCATGTCAAACAATACACTAATACCCATAGGGAACTAAATGGTTAGAGTCATTTCTAAAATATTTCAAGTTTTTGACAAATGTATAAGTAAGCTAACCTTTAACAAATGTTTGTCCAAAAATGAATTGTATAGAGCTATTTGTCATGTAAAACAAAATTTTAAAGGAAATCTTAATAGCCATTCTCGAAAAATTTGAAATCCAAAAAAACTATTCCTCAGTAAACTACCATTAATTGAATATGAACGGCTATGGTGAAAAAAAAATTCTGTTGTAGCCCTAAAATATCTAATTATCAAGTTTGAACGAAATCCATCAAACAATTTTAGATCCATGGCCACGTACAAATAGACAGGCAGATAGACGCGGGGACAGACAGAATTATAAAATCCACATTTTTTGGGGCCCATATTCATATAAAACGTAAAGATTCGTCATAATCTCGAAATTTTTCACGATCACAATACTTTCTCTTGATATGAGACCTGTGGGGGCGGGGATAACAACCGAATATCTCCCAGCAACTTCAGATTAATCCCATTGTAAAACTAGTTGCTTTAACATCGCTTCGTGAATGGACCTCTTTAGGCATAGCTCTCGTAACATGCTGTACTGCTGATAACAGGGAGGTTAGGGTTCGAGTACGGGTTGGATGTACTTAGAGTGGATTTTTCTAAATGACTTTCAACTCCCTCTCCATGCAAATGCGGGTATACTTTTTGTAAAGCCATCTTTCCTCATCCCCAAACCATTAGCAAAAATAGCACATATGCTTATAGCCCGGCTGGATAGTCACACAGTGGAATAAAATGTTGTAAATACAAATCAGGAGTGACAATACCGAACAGAAGTTAATATAATAACAAAATTGTATTATTTCAAGCTATATCCAGAATATGTTCCTTGAGATTTATTTTTATTTTCAAATAAAATTTACCATAAAGACTCAATGGAAAAAGTTTTCATTTTACACAACATGATATAAACTGAGATGTACTATTTGTCAATGGGTTATGAGTTTCCAAACAAGTTCTGATACTTTGTAAAATATGAGTTCATTGACTTTTACAAGTTACAGATCCCCCTGAAAGTTTGTAAATTAATCTTACACTTTTAAAAGCTATATAATTAAATTTTGACCAGTAAACCAATAAGCTTTCTCAAGATAAGTAAATTGCAAACCTAAAGCAGGTGTTTATTTTGAGCTAATCAAAGTATTTAAGATGCAGTAAAAGTTAATATTGATAGGTACCTAAGGATAAGTTTATAAGTATTAACTGTTGGGTAAGATAAAATAATATATTATGTATATATAAAAGCGTTGCACGATTCAGAAGTTGACAGTCAAAACACAAATTTTCACTCATATATAAGGATATTTTACTTCTAACATTGTAATTTTACAATTTATATGGTTATTTATTAGTTTGTTTTTTAATGAAACTACAGTCATATTAATGCTATTTTGGTCTCTCGTAAATGGCGATAAAAATAATAAGTTCCTTAGATAAAATTTAATATAATAAACTTTTAAAGCTTTTACTCACTTTGGTTCAGATCAGAAAGCTTGTAAAGTTATTTGAAATCATCTACGAAGAAGAAATTCCAATACGAACAGAAACGGATAGCAGTATAAAATTCTAAAGATATTACAAAGCATTTAGTTTCATTTCAGTGAATCGAAATTCGATCTCTTTCTTACCTTTTAAGAAGTCCTAGGTTTAATGGTATTTTAACTCCAACCTGCCTCGGTGGCGTAGTTGGCTAACGCGCTTGTCGTGTTGAGCTTGACTGTTGAGGACGGGGAGATCGAGGTTCGAATCTCGGTCGGGTGAACTGGGGTGGTTTTTCCTAAATGGTTTTCCACTCTCCCTCCATGCAAATTCGGGTTCACTTCCTCTATTTCAACCTTCCCAATTCCTAATCCATTAGAGTAATTATTACTTATAGCGTATAACCTGAACGGGTAGTAAGACGCGGTGCTAAATATTATTATTATTAACTCCACATGGATTATTTCATTATATTGTTTTGAGAGCACATGTGCAGTACATACTGTAACTATCAAAGAATTACTAGTAAACCTTGGGAAACCTACATTATTATAGGATTGCCTTACTCTATTTATTGTATATTTAAGTGAAACTTTTTATTAAATACCATGGTTGTCAATCTCTTTGATATTCTTTTCGATGCATCCTACTAGCAATCAGAGTTATTCACATTTTTAACGCTAATGGAAAAGGAATTGTAAAGCATAGATCTTTATAAAATGTACATGAATTAATGTTAAAGGAAAGTAGAAAATATTTGGTTAAAGTCATCAAGATACAGCCTGCCTAGATTTGAGTCCTGACCTGACCGTAACCAACAAAATAGATTAGACGAAACTGATGTCTTACACCATGCTACCACCAATGTGGTTGAGGTAATTATTTTTAAAATGTACTCAATCAATATTAATAATACAAAAACTTAGCCAATAAAGTAAATTAAATCCTATATTTGTAAATATTTAAATTATATTTTGGCTTGTTAAATATTGAATACCATTATTTTTTGGGAGCTATTTTTGAGACCACATTTGTTAAATTTGAACCCATTTTCTCCAAAAATTTATAATAATATTGTCTTGAAGTCTTCTAAATAGTATATCTCAGCCCGGTTCCACCCGTCCCACGCCAACCGCTTTCCATTCTTTATTTTCTAAAAAGCCAAGTTGTTCTAGACATTAGGTACGCGCTTGCTGAATTAAGATTTAATCTCCTTTAAACCTAACATCAAAATTTAGAACGTTCTCTCAGTCCTCAGCAAACTGCAGATTACGTCAATAAATCCTTCTTGGATCCTTTTATCCAGCCACGGGCCTATTACCAGAGTTTATAGGGGCAAGGGGTGTGTAGAATACACACACAGAGCGCCATGACCCGACCCGACATACATCAAACCTCAACACAAAATGGGTGTCGGGAGGCGGGAGGGTAGTGAGAGGGGGCAGGAAGTACCCAAACCTACCCCCATATCTTCTTTTACCGAGCCACAAAGAGAGCCAACCGTGTCCTCCGTTAGTCGTTACCGCTTAAAATGATGACGGAATTCAAACACATACCCGAAACGTTATTAATAAAACTTATGTCAAAAAAGAGGTCCCAGATTTTTTTTTAAAGAAGCGGTAGAGGTGGAAGAGGCACCTAGTATGCTAAAATTTTAAACCCTAGATGACTTTAGAAGATATTTGAAGGAGATTACTTATTTCTGTAGCTATATAACTTTTTTATTCCTTTATTTGTCTTAATGCAGTAAGAACATGGAATAAACGTGACATTGAAATCTCAAACTTATTTATTTGCGGTCAATATAGGAAACATTTAGCCTAATCTGTAGCCAGTTTTTAATATATAAATACTTGATCAGATTCAATCAACCACTCGAAAAAAAAGTCATTTAGGCCTCACATCTTGAAATATCTGGTCCTTTACCCACAACAGACGTATAAAACAATTTGACCCCAATATATAACTTTACTGATATATTTTGTTTAACAATTCCAATATGAGAAAATAAGCTAGCTTTGTACCAGATACATGTAGAATAGGGTATTTAAAAATTATTACATTATTTTAAAATACATATTCGTGTGACAGAACCTGCCAAACCAATTTCATCTCTCTCTCTCTCTCTCTCTCTCTCTCTCTCTCTATATATATATATATATATATATATATATATATATACCCTAAAAGCAGTGGCACATTTTCCAACAAAAAATTATCTTTAGTCAGTAAAATTTTAAATAAACATCTTTTGTCATATTGTAATGGAGATTTTTAGTTTTATAAACTGTGATTGAAATTTCAATGAGCCCGCATCTATGGTAATATGATACAGGATGTCAGTTTCACTATATATTGGATTTCCAGTGACGGAGGGAGGTTAAGATTTGAATTGAAAGGTAGCCGGAGTGTGGTATTCAAACTGTAATATATTGTTTGTTTTCCTAACACCTCTCCAAGAAAACCAGGATGAAATTATTTTAAGGAAAGTCTTCCTCATCTCTGGGCCTTAAGAGCGTTCATCATAACAGGCCCAACACAGATCCCGGCTCGCGTGATGTATGGGAGTAAAAGGGAAAAGAAAATACCAAGATATGCCAGAAATGTGTGCAGTGTATTCGTATTTGAATGATTACTAGGGGTGTAGTGGAGCGGGAACGCCGTTCCAGAATTGCTTTTCATGGAAAAGTATTTAAAAATATAGTTTCTCAGTAAAATTTTGTACAATGCAATTCTAAATTAACTAATCTTATATCAATATTATGTTAAAACTTTTATCATACTATGAATCAATAAATTCTGTTGAAATATACTGTGCTCTATACGAATCTTTGTAATTTTAGGGGAAGTGCGCTAAGTAAGTTTTCGTCTTATTAACCATTAAAAACATGCTCCTAATAGCTGCTTCTAGAGGCATTAATGTATGTGGGATGTTTTCACCTACAGGGTTTGGGGGGCTACGGCCATACGTTATGGCACTGCTAAATTTACGACTACCCCAACGATGATTACTCGAAAGTTTCCGAAATGATGATGGTGGACCAATTAACAAATTTTCTTCTTAGTAACTACAGTATGTCCCTATTATGACGGAATGAAGATTTGTGCACAGTGCTTATCTGTGAAAACGTTCTAAAATTGTCAAAAACTGGCTTTTCAATAGAGTTTTTATTTTAATATTATTTAATATTATTTTCAACAATGTTTTATATTAGAAAATTCTATTAACACCTTATCTCCATTAATGTTTAATCAGAAATGAGCTACGTGAAATAGTGTTTGTGTAAAGGACTCCACACACCAAGGTAACCGCGAGGGACAATGCGATCCGTTTGCGAACTTGTAAGCACACACCAGCGTGAATTGCCCGCGCGATCAAATGACGAGTTGCGTGGTTTTTGTCGATATCTTCATAGTAATGGATGTGTGTGTGCGTGTAATTTACGCTGTGGAAGCATAACATTACTTCTTCTATATTGAATTATAGTAAAGGCTACGCATCTTACCTCTCATTCCAAACATAGGTCCTATTTCATCCCACTTCCTGTTCGTTAATACACTGTTATTATAGCCATTCATTTTCATACTGTATAGTATGTCATTCTCTTTAACAGCTTCTATGAGCCTACCTGTGGTTTCTGGATCCATACCGATTAGAGATATGACACAAAAACATGAAAATTTCGGAAACCTGATACGTGGCCTCAAACTGCATCAAAATGGCTGCTACCCGCTGATAAACTGGACAATCAACCTGACATGAGCAATCAGTACGCACCCCATGAATCTGATCGCGCGAACAGCCTACTCACCGGTGTGTGTCACTGCATTTACCTCCATGTGTGGGTAGTTCGCATTCGCGTTCGTGCTTTCTCACGCGTTCGCGTTCGACTTAGTGTGTTGAGTCCTTAAATTTACGATTTCGAACCGACAGTATAGTGGAGTTGATTGGTATGTGAGGCACGGTCTTAAATTAAAGCGATGATCACCAAATCCAAAGATTAGTTACAGAATATATTATTTAAATAGTAGATTCAAAGATAAATTATATTTTAGTTTAGTTGTTTGTTTTGAATTCATATATCTTTATAAAGGATATTTTCTATACTTATATGTTCACTTCTAATAAGAGAAATACTTCTTAATATATTTTATAGCAGTTTTTTTATACTATGTTTAATTTCTCTAAAAAGGCTATAACCTATTAAATATTATTTATGTATTCAATAAGCTTAGCAGTGACTATAACGACAGTAAAATTTGTTTGTATAAACTGTAGATTTGCAAAATCGAGGACTGACACAAGTGATACTACTATTATGACTCCAGAAAAAAAATCAGACCCGACAATGTAGATTCGGTGATAAGTTCAGTGATTTCGGATTCAAACATTGACTCACAATTGAATGATAGTGTAATTTAACATATTGTAAACGATCCATACGGACTTTTGAATTTATCGGCTGCGTGCATGAAGCAAACACTATCCAAATATTTTTCAAAGATTTACGGTGATGGAGATTATGGATATACCTAATATCGTAGACGGTGTTCTGGTAATGGAGGGCGCTTTGCAAAAATGCGTTCTTGAGTTTTGGAGATAGACACTTGTCCTATTTTTGCATTAATATTGAGCTGTGCAGTTTTATCAAAACCATTAAATATGCAGTGATTAAATCCATAAGGGCAGGGATTCAGTGATGTTTAGTATTAACTAGACATATAGGATGGAATAATTTCAGTTGCGATTAGTCAGGGTGTTACGTATTTAGCTCTCCATTTCAAAAATTGACATTATATCTATTTTACAACAATAAATGTCACGGACGTCCCTAACAACCCATGTGACACACCATTAATAACATTCTTCAAATTGTGTGCTGAAGATATCTTTGCGAGGATGCCTACTTACTATGAGGTTACTTCATTTAATGGTTGGAAAATAAAGAATTTCCAGTCACTGAAGAAAGATGTTTCTGTTGAAGAACTACCCGTAGTTTTGAAGGGTGCCTCGCTCGATCCTTTGTTTGCCTTGAACTACTCGCTCTGAATGTCAGAGGCGACTTTCAGAGGGGGTAGGCGGTTTGTTTATGCCTAAAGTACCAATCTGTAGTCACAGATCATAAGATCTAGTCGAGCTGAGAGAAAATACATAAAATTAAATTAGACACTAAGCGAACATGGCTTTGATGAAAGTGCAGGTATGAAGACAAAATATTCTAGCCTATGGGGAAGTGTGGGGATGAGGATCCAATGATTGGTCAATGCTGAGAAACAGGAGTGGTTAGTAGGAAAGGGTTGATTGGGAAGGTGTGTAGTTGTTTTGCTCATTCTAGCCGGGGCTTCTTGTATTTCCTTGGCTCTCGGATGTCGTACTGGCCGAGTCTTCTAACTATGGCGTTGTCTTCTACCTCACGGCCTTGTTTGTAGAATTTGCCACCTCGCTGCCGGAATATTTCTTGTAGAGTCGCACTACCGGTGGTAGCGTGTAAGTGTGCATTGTTAGTTTGGGTGTTCACACCTAAGATACACCTAAGTACTTTGTTTTACACTACTTGTAGAGTATCTAGCACTGAATCGGAAGCATACCCCCACGCCTCACATCCGTATACCAGAATAGGTTGTACTAGGCTTTTGTACAGCAGCAGCAGCTTGATGTTGTTTTCCAGAACTGGGCTCTTGAACAGGCCGTAATTTGCAATGAAGGCCTATATTGCCTTTTTCCTTGTGTAGACTACGTGCTCCTTCCATGTGAGTCTGGAATCTAACATCACCCCGAGGTATTTCATTGACTTCTTGTAGGGGATAGTCTCCTCCAACACTACAAAATGGGGTGGGGCTTGGGGTCTCCTATTCGTAACTATCATGGCTGTCAATTTCTCTGCGTTGACTTTTATCCTCCATTTTTCTAGCCAACTGCTAAAATCGTCGAGATAACGCTGAAGGCGGAGATGAGCGTAATTCACGTTCCTGTTGGCAATGTAGAACAGAGTATCATCTGCGAAGAGCCGAGTCTTGATCATCGGGTCCGTGGGAATGTCAGCAACATACACGGTGTATAGGAACGGTGAGAGTACCGACCCATGCGGCACCCCCGCCCTGATACTATGAAGAGGCGACCTTTTACCATCCATCTTGACTTGAAAGTGTCGTCCAGTTAGAAAGCTCTTGATTAGATGTACATAAACCCTTGGGAAATTGGCCTGGATCAATTTAGTAAATAGGACCGACGTGCCAGACATTATCAAACGCCTTCTCTACATCCATGAGTACAGCTAGCGTGATTTTCCTTTGATTAAAGCTCTCTGTCGTGTCCTCCACTAGGCTAATGAATGGGTGTACCGTTGAATGACGGTTCCGAAATCCAAATTTGATGTTGGGGATAATTCGAAGATCTCTGCCGAAGGCTTTCAATCGCTGTAGAATGATTTTCTCAAATAGTTTTCCTACACTGGTAAGCAGATTGATGGGCCACCTGTTCTGCGGAAATTGGCAGTCCTTGCCTGGTTTGGGCAAGAAAACGACTTCGGCAACCTTCCACGCCTCCGTGAAGTAACCTGCCAGTAATGCCACTGAAAACATTCTTGTTAAGTGCTGGATTACACATTCCGGAACATGTCGCAACATCTCGTTCGAGACCGTGTCGTGACTTGCCGCTTTCCGTAGCTTAAGCTTTTCCACCTGGCGGGTTGACTTCATTTCTGGTTATAGGGGGCGGCAGCTCTATAACAGGATCTGCTAGGTATACCCCAAACGCTCTTTTTACTGTCCTGGTAAACTATTCATCTTGGGGCTCTGAGTTAGCCTTGAACTGGTCTTCAAGATATTCCACAATGGCCTCTGCCTTGGCCTCGCCCCGGTATTCCAACCCTCTCCTTCCGTGGATGACCGTGGTCACTGCCTTTCCTTTCGTACCTTTGAGCTGTCTCGTCACCTTCCACACGTTAGCAGCCCCAGACAAAATGTTCGCTACATACTCATTCCAGTTGATGATATTCAGAGCCTTAGCCTTTCTACGCACAAGGGCTTTTAGCCTACTGTACTATGCACGATGCCTTGGGTCCCTGTGCTGCTGCCATTCCCTGCGTGCTTCCCTCTTCAGGGCTAACAAGTAACTCAGCTCTGGGTCGATCCCTCTTCAACAAAACCGGAGGCGTCTCGAATACAGTTGTCTCTCGGTATGCCTCGAGTAATGTGACTGTCAGAAGAGTGATGGAACTATCTGCATCTGTCAATACCCGCCAATACTCGTCCCAGTCACTCCTGGGGATCTTATTCCTAAGGTACGACAATCTTGGATTTGTCTTCAGAGCTATCCTTTCGAAGACCGGCAGATGGTTGGAGTCAAGTTCGTTTAATGCTTCGAGTTATTCCGGCACCGTATCCAGATCCGTCAGAACAACATCCAGAACATCGGGAAGATTCCTGTAATTGGATGGATAGAACGTCGGCTCGTTAGTCGCCAGAACTGTGTAGTTCTTGATTGCTGCCTGGCCAGCCAGTGTCCGACCTGCCTGATTGGACACGCGACTGTTCCAACTCGTATGTTTACAGTTAAGATCTCCCGCTACGAGGAAATCCTTTTTTGACGTGAGCCTGTACAGGTCATCGATGGTGAATGGGACCACAGGGATTCTGTAGACAGCGGTAAACACTATCTGTTTCCGCCCTTTGGGAATAGCTATCGAAGTGGATTCAATATAGTCCATAGCCGGTAAAGTCCTTTGATAGTGTACAAGGTTACTGCGCACCAACACTGTTGTGCCCCCTCCCCGGCCAGCTGTCCTATCGTTGCGATACATCTCGTATCCGCAGAACCACATCTTCTTCTGTTCCAATAGGTCTCACAGATCAATACTACGCCGACTCCATACGTCCCCAGAAGTTGTCGAAGCTCATGTTCTTGTTGGGCTATGCCATTATCGTTCCAGAACAGTATGTTCAATTAGTCTTCTACACCTCTTCCCTGATCAGTTGCCATCGCAGAAGAATTCGGTTGCCGCTTCCAGAAGAAGCATTAATTTTGTTGTCTTGTCTGGAGTATTCTTCAGCCGTACGAGGTACTTCCTAAAGAGTTGGAGTAAGCCCACCACGTTGATTTCCTTGAAAATTTGGAGAAGGTCCTTCAAGTCCGAGGATTCTTCCGTGGAACGGTTTTCTTGTTTGTCCTTCTTGGCAAGCTTCTTGACGATCCCACTGTAAGATTGTTGATTCAATCCCACATATCCTGCTGATGTTGGTTGGCTAGCAGAAGATTGCTGGCCAGTTGAGGATTTGATATTTCTTGCCACGCGGGCAGCAGGGCTATCCACTTTACTTTCCCCCTCTTTATTATTTTCTGACACCCTGATTTTTCTTCTCCAGCTCTCGTAAATAAATAGGGCACTTGCGGTAATATGCTGCATGCTGTTCCTTACAGTTTATGCATTATTCTGGCGTTATTTTCTCTTTTTTCTGGCGCTCTACCGTCAGATGACCTCATAGACACTTGACGCAGCGTGGTTTTTGGGTACAGTAGTTCTAAGAGTGTCCAAAATGTTGGCAGATTTGGCAATGAAGAATTGTACTCTGTGAAGCACGATACTCCTCAATCTTGACTACAGTATGATTGATTACCGGTATCTTAAAGACCTCACCCACCCCTTTTGTCCTCACCAAGGTGCAGACAAATATCGGTAGGGGTCTCGGTGTCCTTGATTGTGGAGATGATTTCGAGTATAACTGTCTCACATCGGTTGGCGTAAATCCCCTTTTCTCAAGTTCCACCTTTATGTCTGAGCTTGGCATACTTGCGTGAAGACCCTTGATGACAGCCTTGAAGGGCTTGTCCTTGGGAAGTACATACGTAAAGTGTGCCAACGTGTTTTGTATGAGTAGCTTTAACAGGGCGGAATAATCCCTGAAGGAGGTCGTGACCACCTTAATCCCTTGTGCAATACAATACACCTTGTAATCGTCTTGCAAGCTGCTGTTTAGGAGCTTTATAACGTTGTTGTATTGTGTCGCATTAGTTACGACAACCGGAGGGGTCTTTATACGCCGTGGGGTTGAACTTTCCTCCATGTCTCCACTTGGTTGCCCCGTTTGACTGGTCACTGTTTCATCCTGTAGGCTAGGCAAGCTAGCAAATTTATTGTTCACTTTTATAGCCTTCGACTGCAGAACTTCCTGTCCCGGCCTGGTCTTGAGATTCCAATTGAGTTCAGAGACTGGCTCAACAGTTTTATCGGTTTCTATTGATAGTATTGGATTGGTGTTGGATGGACCCCCTTCCTAGCCTTGGTCCTCCATTTCTTCATCGTCCGTTCCTTCAACATCTACATCCGAGTTGGAGGACATTCCCTCCTCTTGACGCGTCCCTTGCGGTATACCACTCTACCCGAATTCAGTCGGCACGGAATAGATCGCCAAATAAACAAAATAAACCTAATTCCACTTGAAGTTGACTGCACTGATAAACGCACTGCTCGATGTAACGTCGATATCGATGTCGATGATCACTAAAAAGTCTGAGACTACTACTACTCTCGATGACTAAAAGATTGAAGAGTGCATCCCTCAACCGGGTATAATATATCGTACACCAGAAAAACACAGTGTTATTATTTGAAAATGCGGCTTCACGCCATCAAAGGTACCCATTCATTTGAAAACCTACGCATCATGAACGACTTAATCCACGCATCCTACTAATTAGTTTGCAAAGAACTGGTACTCTTATTAGAGGATGACTCACTTTAAAGCAATACTTTAGCAGAATCCGCTTTGTGTAACACTTCTTCCGCCCTCAGATATTTGATCGCCATCATATTATTATTTTTCTTTTTACTGATCCTCTTGCACTTTGGCTCAGCCATAGGGAAAACATACTTCATGATATGAAAATATAATCAGAACAGAGCAATTAGTAGAAAGTTTGGACTTCGCTGAAAATATTTTTAATGCAGGTTAGAATGAACTCAACCAAATTATAAGGTCTCTCGCGGGTAAGACCCTAAATGACTTGGATTTTCTTCTACCTGACAATTCGTAATGGTTTAGTTTCCATAAAGACTATATTATAAAGATGACAAACGACTGGCCCATTATGTTACAAACTTTGGATATAAACAAGCCACTATAGAATACAACGCAACTTAGAGTAGGCATTAAAGTATTGTATAGAATTCAAGATCCCTAAGGGAAAGTGTTATTTTAAGATGCACCCAAAGGTAAAGGAAATAATTTATAATTAATTAATTCTTGACTAAGCTCAGGTTTGACGGATGTGTTGCCTTTGCATTGGCATCATCGGGTACAACCACTACTTTGTTATAAGGGGGCAGACCAGCATATAAGACATTTAAATTACTTCTGAATTTTTTTACGACCAAAATACCATATACCATATACATCGAAGCAAAGTTTCACGTCAACATTACTGCAAAAATTATCTCTTATATGACAGAATGAGAGTACAATATCACATAATACCTCAATTGAAGATATAAATAGAACTCTGAGAGAGCTCATAAACAACAAAGTGCTCATAGGAGGCGTCACCATATTAATAATTGATCTCAGGATAATTCCGAACCATGCCAATCATTCTGACTCACTAGAACTGAGGAGGTCAACGCCTGACTGAAAAGATCCTACATATGTCCAGACGTTGAGAAACTTTCCCTGTCAGCCAACATCAACCTGTGTGAAGGCAAAAACTAGATATTTTGTTCCCTTCATTGGTGAAACTCGGCACTGAAGTCTTCGCATAACAGTAAGGGAAGACATCCTTGAATAACTCCCAGATAAGTGTTATGCTCAAGGATATCCAAGAATTAGACCATTTTATTTATCGCTAAATAATTCTTCTGCACAACAAACATCTCTAGTGGTTCCAGGAGAAAGCTATTCTAACTCTAAAAATGAATAGGATGATAAAATTAACGACTTTATTTTAGACCCGTTCGAAACGCCATACCGCACATACATGGGCATAGGAACTACCCTGTTTGGGTTTACCCATCCATGCAATTCAACTAAAATTTGAGAAGCCATCATTTTACTACATAATTTTAATCCACTTAAACTATGTAATGAGACCCGCTAACATGTAAGCAGTCTGCCAAACTTTATCATAGAGGCGCATGTCAAAACGGGCTGTACAATGGGAGAATGGGTCTTGATACTAAGAATACCCATTATTTCAGCTGCACCTAATTACATCTTATCCCTATCCTGAGCCAGTTCTATCCAGTTCATCTCATTACACCCTATCCCTTTCATGTCCATTCTAATGTTATCCTCCCATCTCTGACTATGTTTACTGGCCTCTTTATCATTAAGTTTTTCAACCAATACCCTGAACGCTATTATAGTTTAGTCCATTCACACTGAAATTCCTGCCTATCGTAATGTATTGGAGAACAAAAATAAAATCTATCAATTTATATTATCTATCACATTTATTTAAGTTGACAGTTCATTGAAAACTAAAAGAAGAACCTAAAACTATTTCCTTGCTTTGGTAGAATTTTTCTCACGGTGGGATTTCTATCAATTAAGAGTTCTTCAATTTAACGCAATGAAGACGTTACGTAAAGGTTTAGCTCATGTTTTTAAATTCATGAACGTTGATTTGATGTTAACTTAACTCAAGATTTGCCCAAAAAAGAACTATCATAATACGTTACGTGAAGCGTTCCATGTATCCATGCCCACCAATCATATTGTAATAAAAATCTACATGATTACTTTAGTACCTCATTCTTTTGCTTTTGGTGTGAGGACGCTTTCTACACCATTATTCGAAATTACTGTAGCCGCATTACCTATTTTTACCTTAAATTTTGTAGCTCCATTAGGCTTATATTGCAAGTAATTGACACTCAATTTTCCTGAAATGTTATAGTTTAATTTATGTGAATCCTGATCACACATTTTGTTACTTTATGTTACTTTAACGTTGAATTAATCGTGATCCTGGATTTATGGGCACCACCTTCATGAAGGCAATTATTTACACACTGCGCTATTTACAATGGGAATGCAGATCTAAAGCTCCATAAACACGAGAATAATCCTCAAATATATCAGAATTTTCTGCTTCTTAAAGCATTAACCTTAATTACAAAGCCGCGACAATTTGCGTAAGACGACATTCAAAATGAGTTGATTTTACAATTTCGAACTTTAATTATAGTATAATTATAAATTATACAACTCAGAATATAAGTTTTTAAAGACCCATTGTTATAGTTCAGCTCCAGTTTTAGGTAAATATTATTTTGAAATAGAAAAATAGTATATTACTTTCTCGTATAGAGAAAGTATTGTTTAACTGTGTTTTTTTCCCCTTAATATTGTGATGGATCTTGACGTATTTATGATCTCTCGAACTAAGATGAAAAGTAACTGGAGAAACAGCCGACATGATTTGATAGATTTAATTCAAACTTGATAGAATTTAGATTTTATATGGTCATACCTCAAGGCCAAATCATGATTTAAATTTTAGCCATAAAATTAAGGATGGTTTACAAATGACTTTTTTTGAAAATTCAGGATTTTTAGAAAATGGCAATAAAATTTTGTTTGAAATTGATATCGTAGGAGTGTTTTACACGATAAAAAGATGTGTTTATTGTTTTTATAAAAAATAAATTAGATTACTGATGGCTGATCTTTGAAATATGATTTATTTTAAATTGCCATAACAATCTGGTTAAAAAGGTATATCTATTCAAAGTTTGAAGAACTAATAAACTTTTTTTTCGAGAAAAAAATTGTTTATGAGTATTAAACTGACACATTTAAAACCCTTTTTTTTTTAAATTGATTTCCTCTCAGGTCTAGTGGTCAGAGTTCGGTCGCCAGTGGTCAAATAATTTCTGTGAAGTGGTGGGTTTGAATCGGGGTCAACTTAGCCTTGCGAGGACAGTAAAGAGCTACTTGAATAAATAAATAGTGGTTCTGTTATAGAAAACTTACATTAACGGCCAGAGTTATCGGTGTGCTGACCACATGACACCTTATATCCACAAATGTTGGCACTTTTTTCACCAACAAGCGGTGGTTGCGCTTGGCCTGTATAGCTCATTTGGGAGCTGACGCTATTCATACCTGTTTGTTTATAATTACAATGAAAAGATGATAAAATATTGAGCTATTTATTTAAATATTGAAAAACATGTGAGCGTCTGTAACGTGGTGCATCGCCGCTTTAGTCATCGTCGTATCACGTGCGTGGCTTCCTCTAAAGCGACGGAATGTAATGAGTCCATTTATATAGAAGCATTCTTGAGGGGATGTGCAGATTATACGGTATTTTCTCTCAGAGCCGTAGAAACTAAAACATCCGTTAACAGGAAATCAAGTGAGGGAAGATTCACTTCGTTTTAACTCTGGGAGATGCTGGGGATTTCTCCACAAAGCGTGAAGAAAGTATTTACAATTTGTGTGGGCAATGTTTTAATGTGGCAAATTGATTGTGTACACCAAAATATTTTTAATTACTTGAAACTTAAATATTTTCAAATATGGTCTATTTTAATCATTGTATCTTGGCAAATATTCTATTTGAATAAACCAAGGCTAGACCAACCAAAAAATCTTTGACAATTTAATTATGTCTAGTTTATTTATAATTATAATGTTACTTCTTAACATAAGCATATTCCAAACGTACCCAAAGTAAAAATATTTAATAGGTTTATTAAAAAAATTGTGATCTATAGCAATAGTTTAGTAATAAACAATTTGGATAATTTTCTTATGCATACATTTGCGTGAAAATTTATTTACAATAAAAAGCCTTTGCTATTAATATAGATGAATATTTTACAAAATGGGTAACTGCTTTAATTAAAAGACCAATACAAAAATATGGTTATTTTAAAGTTTGTGACATATAGTGTTTGTACCATTCTATATTTCTTTGTATAGGACTATTGATAGTAAAATTAACCAACTAGCTCAACTCACGATAAAATCAATGCGGTGAATTTTCCAGCTGCTAGTCAACATATACATTCATATATTCATGCGCCAAGTGGTGGATTTTAAGGCTGTCAGAAGTGATAGTTGTTTAACACGCCATTTGTCTTATGGATATATTAAACAGAATCAATTAACGTAGGAACCACCAGTGAGCTGGCAAATAAATTATAATTCAATCGTACATTCTGTCAACTACGTTTTAACTGAATCCGTGCGCACTTGAATATTAACTCCTTTTTATGTATCTTTTAAAAAGGTTTTAGTAAACTTTTTTTTATTGTTTTACTTACAGTCCAATTTTCATAGAATGGGCCTTCCTTATATGACAACTAGAAAAGTTACTAATTATACTTTAACATATTCATACGTCAACGGAGGCTTTCTGGAGTTGTCACATTTTATAGATATTATCAATAAACATAAAATATTAAAATGGTAAGACTCTCAGCATCAAAATGTTTTTTCGTATTTTTAAATGTGTGATTACAATGAAAATTGGGATAAATTTAGTAATACCCAAGCCATTGATTGTTCTTTTATATACAATCTGAACTCGTCTTTTATTTTGTTAAACCTGTTTTCTGTGGTAGAATGGTCATTTTTTTACCACGTTTCTTTGTGGTGGTAAGAGAAATTGAGTTAAGGCTAGCATTTTTTGCAATTTATTTCAACTAATACATTTTTGGGCCATAGTAAATTTAATATTTATTCAGTGGTTAGGTTAAGTTTAATTTTCAATTTATTGTAGGTTAATCTCAACACTTTTGGAATATATTTTATGAACATAATATAATTTAAATATAAACTCTTTAGGTGAGAAAAGATAACGCCCAAATTCCACGATGTCCATGATAGATATTAAGAAATTTTGAGAATACTTAACTGTACAAAATAAAATTAAACGGGTCGTCTGAAGCAATATCTTATTTATTTGGTTAAAAAATATTTTTTTGTATTAAAAAATGTACAAATACAGACCTTAATTCGTGCTCTCTTTCGCCTCAACTTAAACCTAAACAATAATAACAAAAGAGAACTTGTTTAGCAAAATAACTGAACCAAAATCAAAGTAAAGGAAGATTTAAGCCTTACAGCCAATCGACCCATGTCTCTTTTGTTTCTATAAAAGTCTACCACAGGCTTATAAAAGCTTAAGAAACTATACTGTCAACTCCAAAACCTCAAAGCTCCATTGTACCACATTTTTAATATAAAATCAAAATACGTTCACATGAACGGATGGAAAAGTAAAACAACAGAAATGTGGTGTTTTATTTTCGTCGTAAAATAAAACCAGAATGATCAGATATCCACAACGATGCTGCCTCATATTTATTTTCAAAGCATTTTTATTTATCTTTAATATAAATGGTAATAGGTTTGATTAATGTAGCCATGCTTTAATTATTAAGTGATGAAAATATTACTCTTCATTTATTGTGCTTTATTTTCCATCCACTGAGCTGAATTCAATTTTATTTGAAGAAAACTGTATAGATAAATTTTTTTAGTTAGCCCAGTATGTGGTAATTTCTTTACGATGTTGCCTACTTCGTGGCTTTAGATTAAACCAGGTTTATGATTAAATCACAATCTACAAAATCTTTAGTGCTACTTCTTCCAACTCTTGGAACTTTACCGCTGCCTCCCCTTATTATAACGGATTGTAAATGATTATTTTTACCTTAATAGATCCGTTTGTTTCTTATTATGATATTGTCCCTCTTCCGTTTTTTCATACACACAACACATGCGCTCCGGTTTCACTGTTTTCCTCAGTAAGCTATTGTCTCAAATAAAATAAATAACTTTTTTGATCAATATTTAAGACAAACATATCACGTTTTAAGAATCTCTACATAATTTTGTTTTGCAAGAGTTTAAAAGGTTTACACTCTAGATTAATCTAATAACGTTAACGCCAGAAGCATCAAATTAGCACAAAAGATTTACAGCGATTCAAGTTTTCTTCTCCCATTGATGTATTTACTACAGTGCTCGCTAGTTGAGTGTGTCACTAATTAGAGGCTTTGCGGTCTTCCACAGACTTGACATGTTAATATTTCAACATTATAATCATTATAATTACACCATCTTTCCCTGTGATTCAATGATTCAATTTTTTTACTGGGAAATCTTAGTCTCTATACAAAATATAATTTAGTTAAATATCTTATTTGAATGTTTATAAGGATATAACTTCAAGACATTATCATAAATAACTTAAGAAAAATAATATTTGGAACTTTAGAAAAAGGATAATTAAATATATCCTCATATATAATTGTATATGCCCGTTTACGTTAATACAAAATTATAAGGAAATTACTGAACAGATTTTGACAAACGACCACTCATTTTAACGGTTAGGAGTCCATGATATATATATAAAAAAAAAAAGTTTTCCACGTAAACCCAATTTTCACAAATAATTCTAAGGCCCAATTTTACAATGTCATGTTATTCTATTCGTTAGGGCTTAACATGAGGTTAAGCGATAACGACCACTACTTTTGATTTTACAATGTTTGGTTAGCGCTAATGTTCACGTAAATGTGCTCGTAAAGTTAACGCGAGGTCTACCTTCCGGTTAGCAAACATAACGTCCACATTAACAACGTTAAACACTCCGCCATATTGTTTTCAAGGCGGTTGTTGTTATTATTAAAGTGAGGTTACTTTTATTTATATTATGAAATGGCTGATGTATTGTATGATTATGACGACTTTGATTAATTAATTCAATCAGCAACATTTCCTCTTCTTTGCTAAAATTTACACTTCGTTAGGATTTATGATTCTCAACAGACATTTTAGCAGGAAAATAAATACGGTAAAATATAGCAGATAACTTCAACAAACTTGATGAATTGAACTCGTTTAGATTGATTTTTTCATAACAGTTCCATAGAGGTTGTAATGACTTGGTTATATACTCTATGGTCAAGTTAGGCCAATCAAAAGCTTTGACACAAATCTAGCGCTCCGAGAAAGTTAACGCTAAGAACTAATGGAAGGCACCTATCCGTAATTTAACGCGCACATAAAAATAGTATTGTAAAACGCAACGCCAAGTTTAACCCACGGTTAGACTTTACAAACGGTTAAGTTACGAGGACTTTAACGTGACATTGTAAGATTGGGCCTAAGTTTTTAATCCCTTGCTTAGTCACCATGGAAACCGTTATTTGCTGCATGGCTGTAAATCTCTAAATAAAATATATCTCGTTGGCAAAATAAATAATAACTTGATATTTATTTGTTGGTACGAATACATCACAATTTTCTCTTTGAATGAATATTTGGATGCTGGTCATAACACATGTAAATTGAGATGCCTAAACTGGGGAAATATTTATTTTTTATTGGAATGTTGTTATTGTTAATTCGCATTTGAATCAATAATATTGAGAATAATTCAAAAATTAAAAGGTCAAACGGTTAAGTTCGTGAAAATATTTTCTACCTTTTGTTTCGCACATGATAAAATGATGTTTAAATATGTTTTGGTGTGTATTATAAGCTCAAAAACGATAAAAATTACCATGAATAATGTTATAAAAATAACCATTTTAGCTATCAAAGAATGAGTTTCAGTGTTCATTTTATCAAATAATGAGTTTTGATGTTCAGTTTATTCCAATAATGGGTTTTGATGTTCATTTTAGAAAATAGTAGCACAATACAAATACATAAGTTAATTTATGCTTTCATATTACCGCTTAATATTGAGAATATAATATTTAAAAGTAATGTTTTGTGTACCTCATCTATCTTTACAAATTCTTACAAATACAGTACCCGCCTCGGTGGCGTAGTTGGCTAACGCGCTAATCGTGTTGAGCTCGACTGCTGATGACGGGGAGATCGAGGTTCGAATCTCGGTCGGGTGAACTGAGGGTGGTTTTTCCTAAATGGTTTTCCACTCTCCCTCCACGCAAATGCAGCTTCACTTCCTCTAATTCAACCTTCCTAATTCCCAATCCATTAGCGTAATTAGTACTTAAAAGCGTATAACCCGAAAGGGTAGTAAGACACGGTGCTAATAGTATTATTATTATTACAAGTACAGTAAGTTAAGTTATGATTATATTTATTTTGAGGGAACTATATTTCAAAGTACCGTACTATTTGAGTACCACATCCAAATTTCACATTCTTTTTCTCTCTTTCAGACTCCCTCACACTCTCTCACACACTATCACATTCTATCCCTGACACACATCCACACAAACTCTAATATAATCTTTTCTCGTTCTTTCTCTTACACACTCTCTACACTCACAAGCTTTATCACACACTTTATCTCACATTATTTTTATTACGATCTCTCTCTTAATCTATCTCACAAACGCACTTTCTCAGTCTTTCTTAAATGTTCTTTCTATCTCCCAAACACTCTCTCGCTCACGAACGTTTAATCTCTTGAACCCTCTCACACAAACGCTTGCTTTCCCTATCTCAAACGCCCTCTACTTCAAACTTTCTCTCTTAAAATCTCTGGCTCAAACTCTCTCTATCTCAATCTCACTCTTTCAATCATTCTGACTCAGACATTCTCTATCTCAAACCCACTCTCTCTCATACTCTCTTTCTATAAAACTCGCTCTCTCAGTTTCTATTTATAGCTCTTTGTCTCAAAAACTCTCTCTCTTTAACTCCCGCTCTAGCTCTCTCGCAATATATTTTTTTCTTTCTGAACGAATCTCACCATTCTAACTTTATCTCTTGAACTCTCTCTAACATGACCTCACATTTTCTCTCTCTTTCACAGAATATCCATCCCAAAAGTTTACATGCTTTTGTTCTCTCTCTCACACACACACACACAGACTCTTTCTCTCTCTTTCTCGCACACTTTATCACGCATTCTCACTTACATATTATCTTTCACTTTCTCTCTCGCACACAGTCTCTTCTTCCAGTATTTCTCTCTCTAACACATACACTTACTCTCCCTATCCCTTGCTCAAACTCACTCTATCTCTCTCAGTTGCTCCGTCTCAGTCTCTTACGTTCACTTTCTCACACATCCAAACACACTCATTTTAACTATCACGTTTTATCACTCTCTCTAGCATATGTTTAACATATTATTTGATAAGCCCGTTTACAGTAATAGAAATGACGAAGAAATGACAGAACATATTTTGCCAAATGAACACTCATTTTATAGATAAGGGAATCAGGATGCCGGTAAAAATAGGGGCCTACAACTAAAACCCCATTTTCCTAGCGAATTTTCCATCTTCTTCTGTGTGGGCAGTTGTTCATCTGTACAAGTATTCTTTGTTTACATCACCATGGAAACCGTGATTTGTGTCTAGCTGTATATTGGTAAATAAAATATTTTTCTTAGTTTAAAAATAATATCGGTTCAATTATTACTCAAGTGGTGTGTTGCAATGAAAGAGAAGGGTTGTTTTAAAGTTCTCATTGGGTCGTGAAGGGGGAAAATATACGTTCTTATTCAAATTACACACCGAAAAATAAATATATAAATAAAGTTGATATTTTTTGACGAGTTAACTTTTAACTAAAAAGTGAGTGAGGGATTATTATATAGATCCTTTCCCAATAAAAAGTTTAAAATATATTTTAGTTCAATAATCTGCAGCCATCGCTGCAACTACCCACTAGAATATGTATATATTTGCAACACATTAATTAGATTTGTAATCTAAATTTACGGTCGGATTTAGACAGAAAGAAACTTGATGATAATAATAATAATATTTAGCCTCGCGTCTTACTAACTGTTCAGATTATACGCTTTAAGTACTAATTACTCTAATGGAAGTAAGAAACTTGATTAACAGTTACAAAAGCTACTAAAGCAATGTTGTTTGATCGTCCTTCCTTTGACTTGGATTGTTCCTCCTTCATTCTTCCCCTGGTCCTGTGAGGCATCCTGTAAATAGTAATTACATTTAGTTGGCGAGCTTCTATATACTACCGCGGGCACGTACCTTGTTTGACGGGACGTGCGGCTCGTTTGTTGTGAGTAGTGCCAGGTATTTGCACGGGCTCTTATTATTAGTATTGAGAGAATCGTACCTAGAGCGGCTGTATTGTGTTTTTGGCCTTGACCCGAGTGTTAATGTTATGGTTATGAACGTGAGACACGGAGCTGATGAAATGTGTCCATTAATGTTACTTTTCAAAGTGCAGTGCAGTGTGGTTGAATCTGACGTGAGAATAGATCATCCATCTGAAGCAAAATGGCTCATGGGATAGATTTCACGTACAGATGTCAGTGATAAGTTGCCCATATTCTCCTTTCCTTGCTATCCATACAGTCCATGGCTGTGTCCGGATAGTCTACTTATGCAGCGTCACATTGACTCGTGCCCTTGATAGCTGCATTGACAATCACGTGACCAAGTGTAGATCTGTCCGAATAGTCGCGAACGATACCCATGCAGTCTTCTCGAGGTCTTGGTCATCATGGATACGAAGGCTACCAGCCGTGCGCTGCTCTCGCGGTGTCGTTTGCGGTGTTTGACTGGCAATTATTTTAGTATTATCGTTTCGTCTGCTAGAGCACTGTCTTAGGTTTTCCGACATTTTCAATAAGGTTGTTGCCGTCCGAATATTAACAGCGCGAGAAGTGTGAAATCATCAAGACCGAATCAAGTTTAAGACTCAAGGGTCCGACTAGGAAGCCTTGGACTATTCGGATACAGCCCATGTTCATTACGCAGAGGCGTGGGTAACAATCACCAATGCCGGTATCATGATCAACTTAACTTTAACTTAACGTAACGTTCACTTAAGGTTCACTTAACTTAAGAAAACCGATGTTTTACCACGATTCACGTAACTTAACGTAACAGCTCGAGACAAACATCTACATTCTAGAGTACTATGTATTTTGATCTGTGATTGGTGCTATTTGTAAAGTACTAATCTGTGAATGTTTACAGATTAGTATCGATATAATAAATATTCATTATTAAACTTTTTTGATAAATTTAGCTTTCCTATTTTAATTAAATTATTTTGTTTCAATGGCTGATCACTAGAACTTAAGCTAAAAAATAAACCTTTATTATAAAACCAACAAATGAATTATTAAATAGCCCTATCGTGACCTGTAACTGACTATTTTCACAGAAAATATCACTATAATAACTGTAAGATATTATATATTGTAATTCCTAAAAGCTGCTTCCTAGGTAAATCCTAATAATTAAAAAATAAATATATTTAATTTACTACAACTTAGTTATTGACGTCTTAATTTAAAGGGTTAAGGCAATTATTATGGTGTTTAATTATATCCTTTCCTCAGGCTAAAGTATTTGCCTTTCCTTCAGGTTATCTTTCTCTTTCTTTCTCCATAAACCAATCCGTTGATAAACACATATGCTATACGTAATAGTAAACATAGGGCATAATTGTTTGCTCACAAAAACCCAAGACTGTACGATCAAATACCCTTTCATTTCCCCAGAAGCCGATATTTTTGACACCCCTGCACTATATAAAATAAAGAACAATCTTGGTTTGTAGCGGATAGAGGCTGTCACGGGGAGGGGGTTGAAAAGTGATTCACGAGTTTGAGCCAAGGACAACAAGATATAAAGCCAAACTTGCGACAGCAAAAAACCTAAACAAAAGAGAGTAATCTTTTATTTTTATCATTATTATACGTGTCGATGTTGTAATGTTGATCTCTTTGCTTAAGCCTTGGACATAAAGACGGTTGGAGGTGATATTAACAACAAAAGACAAAGACTTTAGTCTCGTCCGATTTGCCGGTGACGAAGACGTGTGAATATGAAGCCCGATTCGAATGTACTAAGGATTTATTTTAGCACAAAGTCTAACTTGTTTCAATCGATTTGTACGCTTATATACTAATAAAGCTAATGGCTGATAGTTGAGGAAGGTTGACTTTAGAGAAAGTGTACTCACATTTGCTTGGAGATGGTGGGAAAACATTTAGGGAAAATCACCCTCAGTACGCCTGACCGGGACTAAACCACAAACTCACCGTCGTCAGTTTAGTACGAGTATATTGCGAGAGTGATGCCTTAAATCACACAGCTACTGAAGCGTGTGATTTTACTTAATGGTTTTCCAATCTTTCGCTACGCAAATTCGAGCAAATTTCCACTCAATTCTAGCTTTCTCATTCATAGTAAAATAGTGCAATGAAATGTGGATGGTGTGAACGAGTAGTAAGACGAGCTTTAAAAAAAAAAATGTATTTGTGGCCTCAAAATCAAGGTTTCTCAATATTTCTAAGCTGGCGGCCCTCTTGTGAAGGGAATTCAGATCTTGTGGCACCCTTGTAGGAGTTTTCATGAGCATTTTGTATTTCATATTTTTTATCTTTCATCCACAGATGAATTATCGGAGTGACATATTAAACAATTAACTGTGTTTTACTTTTGTAACTTTTAAAATAAGAATAGACCGTTTTATTTACTGCATAACTGAGTTAATTGACAGATATAAATAACAAAAACATTGAATGAAATATATAAGTTCATTTATATAGTAAAATACCTTTGGAAATCAATAAACTAGCACACTAAATAACCACTAAGTCATATCACTAGAAATTAACAATACCACTAAGAAGTAATAATATGTAGTCATCAAAAGGAAAACAATTTTTGTCTCACATCGTATGCCGTGTCACATGCAATTCAGTGAAACACTCAAAAACAAAACTTTCTTCTCTTTATCTATTTTAATTTTTTATGTAGTTATAGATTTTCTATTATATTTCTTAACATTTCCCTCCTTCAAAATCTTCCGACAACCCTGGCCAATCTCGTGGCATTTTAAATGCCGCCGCAACACACCGGTTGAGAACTCCTTTTTTAAATGGACATAAAGGTGTTCATATTGTTAATGCAATAATTTAATTAAATTACTGCTTTATCATATATTTATTACTGACACTCATTGCATATGCTGTTATTTAAAACTCGCAATATAATTTATCGCTAGCAACGAAGAAGTCGGGGTTTGAATCCCGGCAGTAGCAAAGCATGGCCATATAAAGTGTTATTAGATATCTATGCCATTACGGGTGGTATCAGCGAGGATATAAGATTATTTCAATGTTGACTTTTTTTTATTTCGTAATAGAAGTTTATATATTAATTTGTGTCTTATTTTAAAATAGTTTCCATTTCAATTGATCTAAGAAAATATTGGCCTCTTTTTTTCATTTTTGAATCGGGCAACTCTAACTGAAAAGATCGGCCAGTATGCAAGAAGAAAGCTGAGTTGGTCATTAGTGCGAGTGAAATGGTAGTGGCGTTGATTTGTTGCTAAGTTTGGTCCAAGAAGTGGCATCATAACGTGAGTGGAACAGAAGTGCAGTCCTGATTATACTATGGGGGCACTACTGGCCTTTGTTTACTTCAAGCAATAAATTTCACTTTGTGTAAACAATATTTTGACTGGGGCGAGCTATGTATGTTGCTTTTCAGATTTAAATAATTATATAATATTGCTATTTCTATAGGTCAAAACTTTATACACGACTATACTTTAACATAATTGAACTACCTGCATTTGTTAGGTTATATAAGTTAAATTAATATAGGTTGTTTAGAAAAAGTTTTTAATATTTACAACTGCTCCTATTTTGACAGCAGCTATGAGTTAAATGAAGAGGGAACGTGCCAACATTTACTTAATACAAGATAGAAAATCATACCCTAGTGATACCACCCTCAGTGCACGCTGCGGGAATTCAAACTGATCAGTTGGCTAAAATTAGTACTTACAATTAGTCAGATATAGCAGAGTTAACTCTACCGACAGTTAAGATTAGTTGATTTTATATGGTTAAGGTAATAGAATATGAGTTTTTTAGTTGTTTTTTTTAGTTTTGAAAACTTCAAGGGGAACTCCTTCTCGTTTTCTAGTCCTTCATTTTTATATCCAAGTATAATTTTAATTATTGATTGGGTGGTCCCTATACCAGCCACCAAAATGTCAATCTTCCCCCACGCCGATAATTAGTTTATTATTCTAGTTTTGTAAAGTTTATAAAAACCTCTTTTCACCAGCCCACCCCCCTTATAGATATATAATATTTAATACTAATGTTGTTAGAGTGCTGTCTCTATATTCCAGACAAATTTAATTTTCTATGTCCCCTAACATGGTTTTGCTACTTCTTCCAGAGTTAAATGTTGACATTTAGAATTTTCAGACCTTTTTGTTTATTTGGAATAGTCCCTAGGCCCACTAGCTATATTTCATTTATCCAACACAGAGACTTGTTTTTTGTAAAAGTTTTGAAAATTCCAACCTTCCAACTTTAGTCGTTTCTAAATTTTTTCATTTTTAACCTTCCTTTAAACTCTCTTCTCTAACTCCCTTCTAAAAATTAAGGTTTCAAGATTTATTTAGTTATTTGGTGTTGTTTCTCTACCTGTCTGTCAAATTTTAATTTTATACCTCATCTTTAAATATTTTTTATTAACTACCCCCTCCCCCTTTCTCATTTACTAGATACCAACTTTGAAATCCCCTAATTTTTAGATATTTTGGTTATATGAGGAAGCCCCTCTCTCTACCTTCCCACGAAATTTAGGCTTTCCAGGTTTATCTATAAGTGCCTTATTTTTTTCTGAACACACACACACACTTTCTGCTTTATACATATTATATATAAATATTTGTAGAGTTTAAACACCAATTCGGGCTATACTTATACATTAATTTTAATATTAGATTGGGGATGAGGAAGGAAATCTTTTAGAAGAATTGTTCACGAATTTGCGTGGAAGAAAATCGGGAAAAACTTTATTAAAAATCTCTGGGTTTTACGACTGTTTTTAAAAAGAAAGTATATGTATAATATAACAAAAATAAATTATACAATAAATATGCCCTTATTATATAAAATATAGATATTAAGCTCATTATTTAAAAAAGTATTTAACAAACCATAGACTCAATCAAGGCACACCGACTGAAAACAATTATGTAATATGGCGCCTAGAAATTATATGGACACGTGGACTAAACTTCAATCTAGTCTATTGTCGTTTACCTGTGATGGGTGGCCGAGGTGTTAATTCCATCCTTGTGGCTACAGTGATTTTAAATATATGGTTTTCCACTTTCCTTATACACTAATCCAGATATATTCCCTCTAAACGCCTCTTCTACATTCCTTGCCCAATAGCTTAGTTAAATGTGGATAGCCCGGCCATGTTCAGTACAAGTACAGTACATAATAATATTAAGAGAGCCAACGAACAGCAGGTGCATTTTTACACTTAACAAGCATACAATAAGAATATACCGATTTTGAATCAAATCAAAGTCCCTCTCCTTAATTTACGATATGATTGATTATATATACATTTAACCAGACTAGAGGGAGTGTAGCCGAATTTATACCAAAATAGATACACTTCATCCATATTATACCTTCCTCAATCCTATCTTATTTGTGTAAATATGCGACTAGCTCGGATGGATATTAGAAAGCTAAACACAATTATTTTATATACAGTTATATATTATTTGTTCATCACGTCGTAATACCTGGCCGGTCTATTCGCACTTTAATGATGTTGGGAGGAGAATATATTAAATATACCCTCATTTATGTAGAGGAAGAGTAAGACATAATCAATTTAGGAAAAAACACCTCCGTACATATGGCTGAGATTCTAATGCCGATTGATAACCTCGCCGGAAAATTGGACGAATGTGGCAAGAATAAGCCAAGGCGAGCTTTCTTACATTTCTAGGACCTATGACTTAAGTGAAACATAATCTTATTTGATGGTAAGGTCCGAGTGCTTGAGGTGGAGTTGAAGGGTCATAATTTGGGTTTTAAAATTAGTAAAAATGTTAGTTAAATTGTTAGTTAAAATATCAGTTAAAATGTTAGTTAAAATGTTGGTTAAATGTTAGTTAAAATGATCGGTATAAATGCCCGTAATTGAGCAAGTCAGATCTGGTATAGATCTGTGCAAAAATGTCTGATGCCAAGTAATTTTTAAATCTATGAACACAATGAGATGTACTGTACGTCATAATATTTTAAAAACCCAACCACCTTAAGGCAAAAATCAAATATAACTGTGCACAACTAATTCATCATTAATATGAAATGCATTTTAAACCTTAGCACAGTAAGATAAAAAGTAAATAAATCAAAACAAACTGCTATACAAAGATGTAATTTTATGTGTAGTGATATTTATATTTAATACTCTAAAAAGTATTTACTCGATCGCATTGAAATATTCCTACATGCCCATCTATAGTGTCATAGCTTTTAGCCTCATTCAATCTAGATCATGCAACGATGACGAAAGCCTAAGAACCCCTACTGTCAACTGTCCTGAATCAGTGATCACGTATTTGTACCCAGTCATGTTTTCAAAAACATAAGATTGTTTTACCGATTAACATAACACAGAGTATTGGAGAAACCAGTAGCTTAGTGGGAAAAAAAACCTCTTTTTGTTGGTATAAAACGGCGAGTTTTAGACCTTTTCAGAAGAGGGGTGCCATAGAAGGACGCCAATTGTTGGTGGCTACTTCGAAGTACTCTACATACTAAGCTACCAAGTTACATAAACTTGTGGGGAGAATGTCCTACAGCTTTAGTGTCTGTTCAGTACGAAGGGGGATACTCCAACCCATCTTGGAGGTCTCAGTTGGACAACAACCACACAGAGTCTGGCGGTTTGATGTTCGACACCAGTTAGAGTCAGAAAACCAAAGAGAGGTCAGGGCATGGCATTGTTGAGTAAGGACATTGATAGAATGAGGACTTTTAAAAAAATATGTTTTATTATTATTATTATTAGCACCGCGTCTTACTACCCGTTCGGGTTATACGCACCTACGCTAATGTGTAATGGTAGGGTGATTGTGAGATGAAATGGAGGACCTACAGTTTAACGTGGAATCCGAACGACGGTGGAGGCCTGGCATTCCCCACATTCACAAGATGTCTTGTGAGAGGTGAAGGAAGGGTTTGGTAATCTTTAACTATTTTAATTAGTTCTAAAACCTACGTCACATTTATGCACTCATGTAGTAGTTAAACAATAAACAGGATCAAAAGTAACCCTACAATTACTTGTCACTGCCTATACATAGTATCATCCTGCCTGACACGTTGGCCCACGTCAGGGGGAATAACTACAATAGGCAGTTAGTAAGTAATGTATAACAAACATTTGTATTTAATAGGTTTGGAAAATTCAATACATCTAATTTCATCGGTTAAAACAGCTTTTAAATAAAAAAAAATAGGTTTTGAAATCGAAACACAGTTAAAGTCAGTTTTGTTGAGAACAAGTTTTTTTAAACATGTTCTGTTGAATGATTGCATCGCCCACCAGTGGATACGTGGACAAAGGCGTCAGTTATGTCTGGTTTACCGATAGCAGAGGAGTAAAGTTTCGAATCCAGACCAGGTGTAGGCTACTGGGGTGCTTTTATATAAATGGTTTCCCAGTCTCCCCCACATTTGGCTACACTTTCTTTAAATTATGCCTTCCTCATTCTTCTGATAGCTCAAATGGGTAGTAAGACACAGACAAAACTATATTATGGTTTGATAAACTAATATTCTAGTTGTATAAACTATTATTTTAGGTTTCAAAACTATTCTTCTAGTTTTGACCAGTCTGTTGGTCTACTGGTCAGCACGCTTGGCTACTAATACAGCGATCCCAGCTTCGATTTCCGGTGGTACCTTAGATAGTTTTACCAAAAGTGTAACTGTTCCTAACATCACCATGGTTTGGTTCACTAGGCTCAAGTTGAGTTTAAGATCTACATGGACTCCACACCTTCATAATAACTACCCTCACGTAATCTCAATGCAGGTATGACATGACGTGTAGACAACATCCAAGGTACACCCAGCACAACGCTCTCTTCCCACAGAGAGGATAAAAGTTGACAATTATTATATTTATAATTTAAAATAAATTGGTGTGTGTACTTATGTACGCGCGTGGGAAGTTATACTTCTTTGGCATCATTAAATATTTTGTAAATATTAAATAACCAATAATAAATATTTAACAATAATAATTTAATAATATTTAGTATTAATTATGTTAAATAATAATATTTTAATTTATATCAATAAATAATACATACGGATAGTTAACCCCAATTATATTGGAGCACTTGAAAAAGTCTATAAGCACAATTTTTTTCACTAATATTTACGAATAGTAAATAATATTAATCAAAATATTCAATTTAAATCACTATTGAATATAATTTATTAGCACATATATAATTCGCACTTGGATGAAACTAAAACACGTGTTGTGAATGTAGAAACTAGAAACATGAGGATAAATATTATATATATGAAAACAGTGATCAGAGGCGACGAGCGTACCAACATGCGCGACTAACAGAGGTTCTATTTCTATTTTGTTGGTAACTTTTTTTTTCCAGACTTAATGAGCGGTTTAGCTTCAACCTGTTTCTTTTGTGTTACAGTGATGAGCGCGCATCTTAAAATTTCACTCTCATAATTTTTTCATAACTCGCCTAAAGAAGTATAACTTCAAAATAATATAATATTTCAGATTTGAACAGTTGTGCTATTGGAAGCATCAAGCTCCTTTCTAGTCGAAGGTGGCTGCGGTATCTGATAGCTCATGATCTTATTTGATAGTGATCCGGTGGTCGCATGATATACTCAATGTAGGACGTCAGTCACTTTCGCAGAAGACTGGATGGTCCTAGGTGGGTAGATCAGGGTTTAGATCCTGGTAGTGTGAATTGATGATATATTTTAATAAATTTGGTTCCCACTCTCCCTCGCCACAAATGCCAGTGTATTTAATACAAATTACACCTTCTTCATCCTTTCTCCATTAGGGTGGTCAAATAATGTTAGCCCGGACGGGTAGTAAGTTTCCGTAAACTTGATATTAAATCATTATAAAACCCGTGAATTTATTATAAAACACGCCAAGCTGCTGTTTTCATTATCTGCTTAGTTTATCATCACTTGATACAAATAACTCAACCAATGTTCACGATATGGTGTCTAAATTAATCGTTAATCTTGAATTAAACCAAACAATATCGACCTAAAGCCCATGTCTTGTTACAAATATAGTTTATCTTTTATGTATACGTTTCATTGAATCTGTAGTTCCAAGAAGAACGTTAAATGAATGTCTACCTTGTAACATATCCCTCTCGAGGTTAAATAAATGGAATATTCAGTCTTCTTGTCCTTAGTATACTTTAACTTGTACAATTTTAATTACTGTTCTCTATGTTCAACAAAGATACTCGGCGTGCTCTTGACGTATCGATCTCTGGTAGCGATACTTAGCTTATCTCTCTCTGACTTCCTTTCACTTACATTATCAAGAACAGGAATGTCAAACTTTCAGCCCTATCATGATTCTGAGCTTCCTGTGGACATTATGGAGAACCGACATACAATACGACCCTACCGTTCCCTTTATAAATATCGAGGAAATACAACATTTTGGAATTAGAAATATCGGAAGAGATCTGATGTATGTGGTAGTAATACCAAATTTATACTCTTTATTCGGCGGGGATCAATTCCCAAAATCTGTTTGTTGAATTAACACCTCTAATATGTTCACTTTTTGCAGGCACATCTATGTTGACAGCGGTTTTCTCATATTACATGAAACCAAACACTCGAAAGGGCTCGGCTTATTGACACAAATTTGTCAACAATATATAAAAGTGACTCTGGCACAAGATTTAAATACCGAAATTCACAAATATTGTTGCAAATAAAAGGTATCAATTCTTGTGTAACAAAATTGCGTTTGATCTATTTATTTATATAGGGACCTACTCTTTATTTTGTAATAATATGATACTAAGTTAAAATTATTTTTACTTACAATTATTATTATTATCATCATCACTGCGTCTTACTACCCGTTCGGTTTATACGCACTTACGCTAATGTGTAGTGGTAGGGTGATTGTGAGATGAAATGGAGGACCTACAGTTTAACCTGAGATCTGAACCACGGTGGGGGCCTGGCATTCCACACATTCACAAGTTGTGATTAATACACGTCTTGTCAGAGGTGAAGGAAGGGTTTGGCAAGCAGATAAATCTGTGTCGGTACCGAGGATTGAACGCCATACTCCCAGCACAGAAGTCCGACAACTTACCCCTAGACCACCAGGTCACCCTTTACTTAAAATTAACGACTACTGATTTTTTTTTAAATTTGTCTTCCCAAGTATTTTTAATTTATCCCTTGTGATTAAACTATCCTTAGGTCTACACGCCCGATTTAAAGTATAGCTGTGGTACAAAGTTACAAAAGATACTTTTGAATATCCATACACCAAATAGAGTTTTCTACAAATGTCACTATTTTTTCCTAGCCCCACTGCTAGGGATGCTAGGGGATTATATATCAGCCGGGTGTATAGAGTTGGATTTTTACCTAAATGTTTATCCACTGAGCCTCCACTAACATGCGGGTAAACTTCTCTAAATTTAACCTTCCTCATCAATAGCGTAGTTAACAATTAGATGGTATTATTACTATCTATTTTTACCACCAAATCTTACTAGCTTATCAGATTGTACGCATATGTAATAATTACGATAATATGTACCCACGTTTGCGTGGAGAGAGTGTAAAAATCTTTAGGAACACATACTCGACTGGGATTCAAGCCCCAGTCTCCCAGTAATCTGCAGAACAGTCTATTATGGGAGGGATGCATTCGACCATGTGGCAACTGAAGCAGGTTAATTAGGAGGTATGTCTGCGTACAACCCGAACGGGTAGAAATACTTTGTTCTAAAATAAACTGTAGCCTATATATATGTTCAAATATACCTTTCTACCGATATTTCTCTAGAGATTCTTCTCATATTTATATTATTCAATTTATTTATGGCCGCATCTCTATTCAATTTTGGTTATTTATTTTAATATGTTTATTCTTTCTATCTCGTGGTTTTAAGTTCTAGTTCTACTTATATTGTCTGAACTTTTACTTGCCCCACCACCCATGCTCAACCCCCTCTACACCATTTCACCAAGATTACTTACATCATATTATTGATCCTCTTTCATTTCTCTCTCTTTTTATTTATTCAAGTCCATCTTTTCCCCCTCTTTCACTCCCACCTCCCTCAAATCCTTATTCTTTTTTTCCATTTCTGTGCCATTTTCCAGGACAATGATCTCCTCCATAGTTCACTCTTCTTAATGATAGTCCTAGGAGTACACTTCTTCAAATACTGACGTCCTTCCAAACGGACCCTCCTAATTGCTTGCTCTTCCCCGCTATAACAAACCTACCCCCACCCCACTGCCCTATGTTGCGGTTCTCTTGAGGCAACCTTTTCCTCAGTTATTTAAATATTACTCTACCTTCTTAAGTCTTTAAAACTTCTCTCCTTTCGACCTCAACTTAAAACTAGTTGTGTTCCACAAATATTGCTTATGTGTACCTGAGTTAGAACTCAATGATGAGCTTTGTTAGTAATTTTTAATAAGTACGTTTAATTTATTTTTTATAGCGTGATTGACGTCTTACCATCCATCTGGACCATATGATATATTTGCACAAATGAGGTCAGGATAAGGAAGGTAGAACTATAAAAAGAAGCTTATCCAAAATTTGTGTGAGGGGGAGAGAGAAAAACCATTTAACAAAAATACAAACACACTTTGGGGGCCACATGGTCTAACGCGCAACTCCCGCGGTAGAATAGGCTGCCGATGACAAGGAGATCAAGGTTCAAATCTTGGTCAGGTGTACTGAGGATGGTTTTCCAAACTTCCTCCACGCAAATGCCTATACACTTTTTTTATAAATATAACCTACATAATCACTAAATTCATTAACCTAATTAGTACATAAGCGTATAATCCAAACAGGTATTAATACGTGGTTCTAAAAAAAAAACACAAATGCATCCTTTTGAGATTGGATAATCAACCTCTCATTGACATACAAACAGGACAATATTAGAGTGACGCCTCTGTCCACGTGACCCCAAGTATGACTCAAATGAGTCATCAACAATTTAATCTCAGGGGCGGGGGCTAGAAGCGTACTTTAGAATCCTTACACCCACGCTAGAGTGAAGAGAGAACGGAAAAAAATGAAAGCCGATTTATAAGCCTTTTTAAAATTACCATTTTTTATTCACATGCAAATTATATTCAGAGAAATGCACAAATACCAGTCCCAGTGGGTTTTTAAAGGGAGTAGCGCTAGAAAAAAAACCATGCGAGTTAAAATTACTCTTCCATAAGAGTAGGGTGGGAAAATTATAAAGAACCCACCCCATAACTATGCCTCAACCTATGTCTAGACCAGCCTTAAGTTAAGGAAACGCATAGTATCCCCTCCAGATGCGAGGGTTAACCATAAGAAAAATATTAAAACACAATATAAAAGTATAATACAACATAACAAGGAAATAGTAAACACCCATCGGAGGGTTATGGGAAAATACAGATAGAGCTAACGTGTAGTTGTATCGTATCTCCGCAGTGATCATCGCTGTAGGGAGGGACGATACAAAATGTTGGCCCATTTTATCCTCGTTTCATCGTGATCATTAATGTGAACCTTAATTTAATATAATTAATAGAAGAATTCAATTATAGGTAAATCTAATAACTATGTCAATCTAGTATAAATAAACATGTATATATATAATGCCATTTAAGAACCGCAAAGGCATCAAAATATAAGTTCATGAAAAAGTTTGGTAACACAATTACAAGTCAATATTATTTAGATAAACATTTAATAACAAAGATTTAAGCTCTAACCAACATCTAAACGTTATAAACATGTTAAAAATTATAAAAATTTGTGATCTTTTAGTTAATTGCATTTTTAAACAATGTTATAAAATAAATTTTTATCATGACATGTTAATTGTTCCACGTTGAGTGGGATTAAAACAAAACACTTGTATAAATAAAGAATTTTAACATAAATAAAAGGGTTGTAAAATTGAATTCATTCCTTAGCTTGTAATCCCTTGTTCCTTGAAAGCTGTATTCCTTGGAACGTGTTTAGTTTTGCCTCAACATGTTTCGATGCACTACGGCATCATCTCCAGGACATAGTTGAAAGATGAAGGTTGAGGGCCCAAGTGATGGAGAGAGGAAACTGAGCTTTAAGGAGTTCCAAGGAATGCAGCTTTCAAGGAACAAGGGATTACACGCTAAGGAATGAATTCAATTTTACAACCCTTTTATTTATGTTAAAATTCTTTATTTATACAAGTTTTTTTGTTTTATTCCTATTCAACGTGGAACAATTAACATGTCACGCTAAAAATTTATTTTATAACATTGGTTAAAAATGTAATTAACTAAAAATCACAAATTTTTATAATTTTTAACATGTTTATAACGTTTAGATGTTGGTTAGAGCTTAAATCTTTGTTATAAAATGTTTATCTAAATGATATTGACTTGTAATTGTGTTACCAAACTTTTTCATGAACTTATACTTTGATGCCTTTGCGGTTCTTAAATGGCATTATATATATACATGTTTATTTATACTAGATTGACATAGTTATTAGCTTTACCTATAATTGAATTCTTCTATTAATTATATAATTCGTTCTATTAATATGTTTTTCATGAACCATAATTTGTATAATTCGTGGGTTATTGCAGGAGAATAACTTAAGGGAACCGCTAAAACGTGACATTGTTCGGTTCGGAACAGTCCACATTTGTATCCTCACCCAGTAGCCTCCACTGATGCGGTGGCGAAGCGGGACGCAGCGATCCGATAAGCGTATCGCTTTTATGATCACGTAAAGCAGGGATCAGCAAGCTACGGTCCATGGGACAGATCCAGCCAACCGCCTCTTTTAGTACGGCACGCGAGCTAGGGATGGATTTGATATATTAAAATTCAAATTCAGATATAAATGAAAATGCAGAAGACATTTCCATATTTCAAAATCCATTTGACTGTACAATTGAAAATATTCCAACTACCTTCAATAGGAAGCGATTAATCTGCAGTGTGATGACATGCTTAAAGGACAATTTCATGAGAAGAATTTAACATAATTCTATAAATGTATTCCTTGCGATGGACATGGTCAATTAAAATCACAATATCGGGGTTTTATAACTCTGTTTGGTAGTACCTACCTGAGCGAATCAAATTTTCAAATATGAAATGCGTAACCTCTCAATAAAGTTAAGCATTAAAAAAAATTATTGGCAATCAATTTTGATTATAATTTGTGCTAACTTTGAACCCCAATTTGGTGAAATTTTATCTCAAAAAACGCAATTGCATTTTTCTCATTGGTAGAGTTGTATTTAAAACAATTATATATTTATTATTATATTATATTTTGTTCGATAAATTTGTGAAAACAGGGTTTTTTGCTTGCTATTTAACTAGGCTACTTACATAAATATCCTCGAGTTTGCCTTTTGGCCCGCAGCGCCTAACTTACTATTTGGCCCCTTAAAAAAGGTTTGCAGACCCCTGACGTAGAAATTCCTGTTCAAAAACTGCACGTTCAAGTCACGTGTAAGGGATACGAGGATCTGATACAGGTTTGTACCCAGCTCTATGTGGCAGGGTGCAATGGGAATCTAACGTCTTAAGGTGCGGCAGAAGGGAGTGCAAGTAGTTTTCAGTTTTATTGGAATATAAATTTGTTGGCCAAAATAAATCAAATATTTCTCCAGTAGCAATGTAGAGCTTAGTTTTCTGCACATGCTAATATCAACAGATCTTGAATATCTGTCAAGGGTATTCTGGAATCTTGTCAAAACTTCTTCTCTTTATTTAAAAGGTTTTGACAACATTCCAGGACACCCTTGACAGATATTCAAGATCTGTTGATATTAGCATGTGCAGAAAACTAAACTCTACATTTTTACTGGAGAAAAATTTGATTTATTTTGGCCAAAAAATGTAATGCTATAAAAACTGTAAAACTACTCGTGTTCCCTTCTGCCACACCTTAAGCCGCCGCCCAGCTGTCAGTGAGGGTTCTCCTTCCCCCCTTCCCCAACCCTCTGGTCCAAAGCCTGAAACCCTCTCCAGAGAAGAATTGTCCGTTAGTTTATGGGATTTTTGGGTCATGAACCAGAATAACTGCGCCCATCTCTCTTCAAATGGTGAGCCCTCTTGAGACTTATCAGCGCTACCTGTTGAGCGTACTTGAAGCTGTATCCTCTCGTGCGTACCTTTCACATTATTATTAATAGTACCCCATGGGGCTTAGACTACTTTACTCGCTTTTAGAGTGGTAACACTTATCATGGAGAGTTTGTAATATGTCTTTGTCCTCATTTGTTCCGACCAGCATTCACTTATACATACATTCTCGTGTGCAAAGAAAGCGCTTGCTCTAAAGGTGGTATGTCGAGTGTTGTTTGAGGGCTAATGTAGTGTTAGTGTAGGTTGTTTTACTGTTCAGCCTTAGCTCGCCACTAAAGCTCTACTCACACTCTGACGTAATTTTTTGTTTGAATAACCATGTAATTAGCGAACATCACCCGCCTCGGTGGCGTAGTTAGCTAAAGCGCTAGTCGTGTTGAGCTAGGCTGCTGAGGACGGGGATATCAAGGTTAGATTCTCGGTTGGGTGAACTGGGGGTGGGGGGTTGCTCGGACGGCTTTACACTCTCCTACCACGCAAATACGGGTTCATTTCCTCTAAACTCAACCCTCTCAATTCCTAACTCTTTAGCGTAATTATTACTTAAGCGTATAACCCTTAACGTATAGTAAGACGTGGTGCTAAGTAATAATAATAATAATAATAATAATAATAATAATTAGTGAATTTACCAACTAAAACTACACTAATAACTACAATTATACTAAAACTAAACAAATATTAAGATTATACCTACCCATCTCGGTGGTCACATGGTTTAAGTTGTTATATTCACATTAAACTGGACTAAAAATGGCAGAAGATTGCTGTTAAAATACTGGTAAGATGTATTGAAGGTGTTCTTCCCTAAATGTATTTACACTCTCCTTCAGTGCCAATGCCTGTGCACTTTGAACTAATTCAAGCTTACTCGTTAATAAACCATTAATGTAATTGTTACAATATGTGTGTATAGACCGAATGGGTAGTAATATGTGAGGCAAAATAACTACACTAAGGCCACCCAGCAATCAGACAACATTCTTCTTAGTTCTTGCTTACTGCCCTAGATATGAACATTAATTTTAATTGCTTTAAGTATTTTCTTAAAAAAATAATTATGTCATGTTATTTGGTGGCATTTTAAATATTCATCAAATTAACAATTGTTTTGTAAAATTGATTAATATTGTATCGACTAATTGTAACCAAAATATTAATATATTATGTTAAATCAGGAGTCAGCAACCCTTTAGTGGTCCCTATCAACTTTTACATTTATCAAAGGTCCCATGACCACCCTTCGTTTCTCCACTCTACTTTTAATTTTCTTTCTATAAAGCTTGTATTTATTCCTTAAAATAAATATTCCTTCCATTACTTATGTCCCTGACTTTATAGAAAATACATAGAATAAATAAAATGTACACTTCATTTACCCTGAAAGGTAGCTTACGTTGACGTATTAAAATATGGCTCCATCTCATAAGCTGTACCATAGCTGAATAGTGCAAGGTAAGCTTACCTTTGATTGACGATGTATTTTTCTTAAGTAAGCGACTGAAAATTGCTGCGAGATCGACCGGTTGGTTACTGACCCCTGTGTGAATACTCTTAATATATAAAGTCGAAAGCACTGAATAAATATCACCACATCTCCTGAAAGCCATGATCTGAAATATTGAAATTTGGCAAGATGGTTCAATTTAGGTTGTATATATTCGATAAGAAGGGGTTTTACTGGATACAACACCTAACGGGGTTAAGTAGCATTCAAACATTGTTATCGTCAAAAACTTTAGATGATATACCAGCTGTAAAACTGAGTTCTATAAATAGTCTAACAAATAAATCCAATAAAAGGGAAATTTAAAAATGGGTTACAAACAGAAAATACATTTTTAGATGTAGTGGAGAATTAATTTTAGCATGCAGGTAGAAGGGAAACCCCAGAAAAACAATTAAATCTTAAAATTAGAGTATTAGAATAAGAGTTGAGACAATGTGATTTGGATAAGGGTTATAAAATTGACAAGATATGTAGAAAAACTACTTCTCACTCTTATATAATACATGTATGAAGGTAGAGACCACTTAAAATAGCCTTAAAAGACTGAAAATTTTAAATTTTAAACGGAACCCTGGTAAATAGCGGTGGGTGAATGTTTATATTAAAAAACACTTTAAGATGTGGGGTAGAATTTAAATTTGGCAAACTGATAGAAGGAAGCCTCCAGATAAAAACCTAGATCTTAAAGTTTGAAATTTATATGTGGAACTTGGTGAGACGATGGAGGAAATGGCTTAAAAGTTAGAAATAATTATCTGTGTGCTAGGCCTATATAGCTGAAATTTGTAACTCATGTATAAGAACCACTTTTAACAAACTTAAGAGCATGACCATTTTAAATTTTTAAATTTACTCCGGGGCTACCTAAGTAAAAAAAAGCTTTTTAAGCTATGTGTGAATTAGATATTACGGAAATTTAGAATTATTCCAAATAACATATTATAGAACCACTCATTTTTCGGTAAAATTTCTTAAGGTCGCTTTACATAGGTGGGTATCTTAAATTTTAATCATAGCTAAGAAATTATTTGTAAAACTATATAACTAATTATATCAAAGTTGTAGGACTAGTAAAAATAAAAAAACTTGAACTATAGATTTAATAAACCAATATTTTCTTAGCTACACAAAAACAACTAGCTATCCTGGACAAATGACATTAAAGAAAGAAGCCCAGCAACCAGAATGCTCTGAAATGATAGCAGTAAGAAAATGGGCCTGCCAAACAAAACTCCCTGAAATGATGGCAGTAAAAAAGGATGCTTGCCAAACAAAACTCCATGAAATGATGGCGGTAAAAAAGGATGCTTGCCAAACAAAACTCCCTGGACAGATGGCAGTAAAAAAGGATGCTTGCCAAACAAAACTCCCTGAACAAATGGCATTAAAAAAGGATGGCTGCCAAACAAAACTCCATGAAATGATGGCAGTAAAAAAGGATGCCTGCCAAACAAAACTCCATGAAATGATGGCAGTAAAAAAGGATGCTTGCCAAACAAAACTCCCTGGACAGATGGCATTAAAAAAGGATGGCTGCCAAACAAAACTCCATGAAATGATGGCAGTAAAAAAGGATGCCTGCCAAACAAAACTCCATGAAATGATGGCAGTAAAAAAGGATGCTTGCCAAACAAAACTCCCTGGACAGATGGCATTAAAAAAGGATGGCTGCCAAACAAAACTCCATGAAATGATGGCAGTAAAAAAGGATGCCTGCCAAACAAAACTCCATGAAATGATGGCAGTAAAAAAGGATTCCTGCCAAACAAAACTCCCTGAACAGATCTAGTAAGAAAGTGGGCCCACTGTACAAAATTATTTGACCAGATGGCAATATGGCCCTACGTCCACCGAGGAGACCAAAACAAAGATATTAATTGCCTATGATCAAGAAATCAATCACCCAAGCAACTTTTACATTTAAACAATACTTGGCTCATCCACCGAGGCGACTACTACTAGACTCGAGAGCGTTTGGCGATAAATCACCGGAAACCGAACTGTTTGGTCACCGGTGCTCAGTTGCCTGTAGGTATTTGCACAGCATGGACTTGTGGAAGAGCCTAAGCCAAGTTTTATTGTCATTTATGTGATCTCAAAATTATATTTTTCCCCGTTTTTATATAATTTTTTTAAAAACTCAACAGTGACAGAGAAAGAACAAAAGGAACTTTTTGAACAAGTTGTTTATGGTTGGACCTACGAATCGTTCAATCTTTTCAATACCACCCTACTCATTCTATACGTTTTGTTTGAACTTAACAGGGTCCCTGAAGTAATTTGAAATTTTAAACCACCTTTTTTATTTGTTTTTTTTCAAAATTAGAGTGTACCCAAAAATGTGTCCAGGCCTTTTCAATAGCTTTAAGGACCCGCCTCGGTGGCGTAGTTGGCTAACGCGCTAGTCGTGTTGAGCTCGACCACTGAGGACGGGGAGATCGAGGTTCGAATATCGGTCGGGTGAACTGGGGGTGGTTTTTCCTAAATGGTTTTCTACTCTCCCTCCACGCAAATGCGGGTTCATTTCCTCTAATTCAAACCTTCCCAATTCCTAATCTATTAGCGTAATTAGTACTTAAAGCGTATAACCCAAACGGGTAGTAAGACGCGATGCTATATTATTATTAATAGCTTTATGTAGATGTAGCCTACAAGAAGCTTCCCATCGGACACTACTGATAAGAAATAGGTTTCTTGTGTAAACGGAAAAGTATCAACTTATCGCTAATGACCAGTCGACCACCATTTCTCACGTTGCTTTGTTTTTCTTAGTAGATGAGGGGTCTAAGAATGAGGCCTGCCAACTAAAATTATTCGACTCAAACCATTCTATAGCTATAAGATAATTTCGGCCTGTATACCCGTATTATAAAAAAGAAACAGCTCTAGGACTAAATAATTGACAAAAGTTTCGTAACCCACGCGAAGCACGTACTATTGGCTAATTAAAGGCCTACATAAATTCTTATTTTAATAAAATATCATCAGCAGTGGACACACGAGCGAAGGCATGGATCTCGTTTTGTACGGTTTGCTAGTGGTAAGAAGGTCCAGGTCTGCATCCAGGGCAGGTGTACGAATTATATTTGTTCTAATTGGTATCTCGCTCTCCCTACACGCAAATATGGGTTCACGTCCTCTATATATAACCTTCTCAAATCCTAACCCATAAGTGTATTTCGTACTTAAGCGTATAACCTGAAAGGGTACTAAGTTTCAGTATTATTATTTTATATTAATGTGCAATNCGTCTTACTACCCGTTCGGGTTATACGCACTTTTGCTAATGTGTAATGTTAGGGTGATTGTGATATGAAATGGAGGACCTACAGTTTAACGTGGAATCCGAACCACGGTGGAGGCATGGCATTCCACACATTCACAAGTTGTGATTAATACACGTCTTGTCAGAGGTGAAGGAAGGGTTTGGCAATCAGTCAAATCTATGCCGGGACCGAGGATTGGAACCCAGACCCCCATCACAGAAGTCTGAAACCTTACCCCTAGACCACCAGGTCATCTAATTCAGAAAAAATAGTGGAATTTTGGCACTCAACCGCAAAGCGTTGTAGTCAAAACGTGAGTGTCAGAAGATATATTCGGCACTAAATATTGGCATAGGTTTCAAAATTTGTGCCGTGGTGGGTGTTGCTAGCCGCACCCACTGTGTTTTAGTGTTTTCGTGGAAACCACGGTGGCATCTATTTTGAGAGTAGGCTATTCTTGTGGCACAAATTCAACTCTAAATATTGGAATTTGTTTCAAACTGTGTGCAGTTTGTGGTGCTGCCAAATTCACGGACCTGCCCTTGTGAATCTTTTTAACCTACTTTGATCGTTTGAAGCAAACTAAACTGCTTTTAGTTAATCCGATTTTATAGGAGAGGAGACAGCAAGAATTTCTTTTGACCTAGAACTATACAATAATTTTCGCTAGCTAATATGATTAATTATATACATCATTTAACTAATTTACATTAATTATATAAGTTATTTGACTAATTTACATTAATCGTCTATACTGAGCTCTAAATTTGGATTTTAATTTGTCTGAATGGCATACTACATTGTTTACTTTTCAATACTAATAATGTCCCATTAGAACAAATGTTTGAAGGAGGAGAGGGGGGGAGGGGGGGAGGGGACTTTTTACCTGCTACTTACACTACCTATACCATTGTTTTAACCTGTTGTTGATTATTATATTTAACTAAATATGCTATTTTAAATACTTTTACCATTTATGTTGATATATGCACAAACTCTAAATGAAAAATATGTGAATAATACGAGAAATGTACTAACAAATATTTTAAAATGGATAGTTGTATTTTATTTCAAAATACTATGCGTTTTCTTGGATTTTACCGAAATAATAATACATTTTTAAGCAACTTAGAATCTAGTATGGAGGGATAAAAGTTGAATTTTCATAAACTTGAATGATATAAATTCATGTTATTGGAGTTTAAAACATAATGGCTTGCGATTTATTGGGAAATATACGCAGTTGTTACGAAACTCATTGTTTTGAAAAGGGGAGGATAGTCAGCGTTAGAATCAACGTGCCTATTTCCTTAGTTTGATTTTTATTTCTCTGCAAATACCTTCTATTTAAAACTTTCAATTAAATGCTCCGAATTCCCTAATATTCCTGATTTTTTTTACTAAATTACCTGTGTTTATTTATAAATATACTCCATTCACGGTAGGTATTACTCTCTGAAAGGTCTTTTATCCTACCAATATCCTACTATATAATAGATTTCTGGTAGGGAAAAAGGCCTTTTAGAAAACAATTCCTACGGTGAATGGACTATACACACATCAAACGTGCAATAGATATATTTTAAAATACTAATTTTTTTAAAATTTATACATCATATTTATTATTTATCGATCTTATACAAGGCGGATAGCCCGAACCGATAGCAAGACGCGGTGATAAAAAAATCTAATGCATTAATGAAAATATCAAATTTATATACATTTAATCATTGCACATAATATTTTCTGAGCTGTGGGCGGGGTTGTGGGTATGAGTAGGGTGTTGAGCCTCCAAAGCACCTCCCACGGTGAAGGCCTACTGTGTTTTCCCGGCTCTCCATCACCCCTCACCCCGTCGTATCCTCACCTGTTCAGCTTCCTGATGGCCGTCTTGAGCGCAGGGAAGTCGGGTCGGTCTGCCGGCTCCTCGGCCCAGCATCTCCTCATGATCTGCACCACTTCATCTTCGCTCCTCAGACCGTCCACCCTTGGTCTGAACGTGCCCTTACCGTTCTTCACGTTCTCCACGATTTCTGCAACAATACAAATACCATGACGCGTAAGAACGACACGTTATCATCAATATAGGTTTACAATAGTTGGGTGATTTTAATAAATAGGTTTACTGTACAATACATTCTATAGAACCAGAGCCTTTTACAACCAACGGTATCACCAAGCCTTCTTCAGCCTCAATATAAATTGAAGGACCCGCAATAGAGATTGCCATTGGTAGGGGGTACCAATAAAAATTGAAGTATCTACAATATAAATTTAAACCTTATCCTAATATAAAATTAATACCCCTAATATAAATTTAAACCCTCTTCCGACATTTATTGAAAGTTTCTCCTCCAATATAAACTGAAGACCCACTAGCCCAATATAAAATAAAGCGCTCTTGAATAAGAAGCTTATGATGATATATTTAAAATATTTCGAAACTTGTAATTTTTAAAATGTAGGAAAAGATATTTAGAAACGTGGTGGTTATTATCACCCCCAAGATAATTTGATATTTCTTCATTTCCCTCAGCAATCGTGAAACCTTGAAGAACCAAGTTTATCTTTGACGGTATAGAGGTGCCTCAACTATGAACGGTGATTGAGGATGTCTTTTTACGCGCTATCCTACACCATGTTTGGAACTGACCATTTAGGCAATGAAGTGCTGTTCAAGATAGTTGAGTATGTATATATATCTGAGAGTTGGTACATATTTTACCATGAACAGTGAAGGGGACAACTTTGTCAGCAACAAGACGTACTGTACTGAAACGTAAAAGTTTAACACCTGTAATCTGGAGGCGGCAGGGCAGTTGTCCTCCGGAGGTTTGAGGTGTACTAGAATTGACAATACTTAGTTGGTTTGGGGGAGCCTATTGAATGTATAAGGAGGCTCATGATTACTCGTGACCTATATGGGGGTTACTTTGATGTGTACCAATCAATTAAGGAGCTTCAATATTTTTCTCAGCCTATTTAGAATCAGCCCACTACTACTTCATTGTAAAGTTACGATACTATTACAAATAAATATGGTGGCAAAAAGCTTCTCGACAGGGTTATGAATACAATAAAAAATAATTATATTTCTTAAACTCCTTTTAAATACGCTAAGAAAAATACGGAGGGTCATTGAGTAGCTCTTGCTGCATATATACAAAATCATCTGGAGGGTCATCGAGACACTATTGCTGCTTATTCCCAAAAACATCCAAATGTTCACTTAACCGTGGTTACTGCATATTGCCAAAAGCTTCCGGAGGGTCATCGAGCCACTGTTTCTGCTTATTCTCAAAAGCACCCGGAGGTTCATTGAGCCATTATTAGCATATTTCCAAAAGCATCCGGAGATTCATTAAGCAACTGTTTCTGCATATTCTCAAACGCATCTAGAGGTTCATTGAACCATTATTGCAGCATATTTCCAAAAGCATTCGGAGGTTCATTGAGCAACTGTTTCTGCATATTCTCAAAAGCATCTAGAGGTTCATTGAGCCATTATTAGCATATTTCCAAAAGCATCCGGAGGTTCATTAAGCAACTGTTTCTGCATATTCTCAAAAGCATCTAGAGGTTCATTAAACCATTATTGCAGCATATTTCCAAAAGCATCTAGAGGTTCATTGAGCAACTGTTTTTGAATATTCTCAAAAGCATCTAGAGGTTCATTGAGCAACTGTTTCTGCATATTCTCAAAAGCACCCGGAGGTTCATTGAACCATTATTGCAGCATTTTCCAAAAGCATCCGGAGGTTCATTGACCCACTGTACCGCCATATTTTCAAAATCATCTGGCATGTCATTGAGCAGCTTTTTATGCATTTTCTCAAAAGCATCCAGAGGTTCATTGAGCCATTATTGCAGCATATTTCCAAAAGCATCCATAGGTTCATTGAGCCATTGTTGCAGCATATTTCCAAAAGCATCCGGAGGTTCATTGGGCAACTGTTTCTGCATATTCTCAAAAGTACCAGGAGATTCATTGAGCCATTATTAGTATATTTCCAAAAGCATCAGGAGGTTCATTAAGCAACTGTTTCTGCATTTTCTCAAAAGCATCCAGAGGTTCATTGAGTCATTATTGCAGCATATTTCCAAAAGCATCCGGAGGTTCGTTGACCCACTGTTACGGCATATTTCCAAAATCATCTGGCATGTCATTGAGCAGCTGTTTCTGCATATTCCCAAAACCATCTGGAGGTCCCTCAAACCACTGTTGCTGCATATTTCCGCAATCATCGGGAGATTCATCGAGCGGCAGTGGCGATAAATAATCCTTTTCGTAAAACAAGACAGCAAAGCAAAATATTTCATGATCTAAGAAAATAAACTCCGCTCTCAGTTACAACCCTGACACGAGTAAATATTCAGATAATACATTTGAGCTAGGTGCACTGGATACCATTTGTCAATAATGTCAAATATACAAACAAACAAAAATTTAAATATGACATTTCAAAGAATGAGTGTGAGAAAAGGTGTGTAGTTCAAAATTTCCAAAACTTATAGAAATAAATACATGAGTGTGGAAGCAAATTGAAACACCACCGGACTTAAAGGAACCACTACAAGTTTTCATTCAAGTCTCTAAATTTTAAATTTCTAAGTAGAACTGTGGTAAATAGGGCAAGGCTATTTACAAACGGAAAGAAAAATTTTTAGGTGTGTTGGAAAATTCAATTTTGGCGAGCGGTTAGAAGGGAACCTCCAGATAAAAAAAGGTATAGTTGGTTTTAATAGTGATATTAAATTTTTGAAGAAAAAATATCCAAATTATTATAATAGACTATATGAGAACGTAAGTAATATTATGATGTATCATTTATTTATCTGTTTTATTTAATAACTTCAGTTAATATTTGGGAGCTCTGCTAACAGAGAATAATGTAATTCAAGAAAAAGTCAAAAACAGATTTATTTAAATTTGTAATCTGTTTTTGTTTCGTCTTCTGTTTCAAATTATTAAACTAAGAATATACAAAACTAAAACTCTACCAGTTGTTCTTTACGGATATGAAACGTGGTCCTTCAATCTGAAGCAAGATAATGAATTGGGAATTTTTAAATTTAAAGTAATGATAACTATATTTGAGCCTAGGAGGGACAGTCAAACAGTATAGTAGAGAAAGTTACACACATGTCCGAACATATTAGGAATAATCAAGCTACGCCAAAGTGTTGTGGTCAAAGAGTGAGAATGGGCGATGGCAGGAGCGTACATAGAATTGTAGTTGGGAGGCCTGAATAAACAAAACTCGTGGGTAGGCCAAGGCATCAATCAGAGATTAATGTATATACACGTTTTAAATAGGTTGGGTATCAGGCTAGGGATTTGAGAGATAAGGACAATTTTTTGCAGTTTTTATAACAAATACACTTTTTTGGTAAAAATAAATAAAATATAGATCCAGTAGAACTATTTAATTTAATTTTATACATAGGGTAATATAAACAATTATTATTGAATATATATATTTATAATTTAGTGAAAACTTTTTCTCTTCATTTAAAAAAAAATCTAATATAATGTCGTTATGCTCTTTACAGATATTTAACAACTGTTGGGGTTACAATGTATTGAAAAAATAAACTCTATGCTCATATTAGAGCAATATTTTATTAATTAAAAAAAAAAGAATTAGCTCTAGAAATGGCTTAAATACTGCTCTTAACTTGCGTTTCCAACATTCCGATCTTAAGGACAAAAAATAGTTTGCCAGTCATAGTAAAAATGAAAATAAGAAAAATTATAAAAACACATTATTTTACCCCTTTGTTCTTCATACAATACTGGACCAGATGATTTAGTTTCAGTAAAATGTGAACAGCCTTAAATTATTCCAAAGCTACCGTCAAACTAAATAAAAATCTTTTGCGGCAAAGCGATAGAAATTAACATGAGGACAAAAATCACCACTTGTTTGGCTATTTTTTTATTTTAACCATACGTTAAATCCCTTATGCAATTTTTGCCCATAAAATATACAAATTAAAAAGTTGACCAGTAGCTGTGTTTAATTTATTCCTTGATGTTTATTAAATATTGTTTAAATTAAATTTTAACTTTCATTTCTGCTTTTTACAGAGGTAGAGAAGAAAAAAAAAAACCTTCAAATATTGCGAAAGTCACAGCAAATATACTATAGTAAACATGTTACTAATATTATACATTAAAAATGTAATACAGGTCAGTTACAGGAAATATATTTCTGTTCTTTTTATATTTGAAAAATGTTTTGTGATACAAAAATCCATCCAAATTAAAAGTTTAACTCGCGGGGATTTTCATTCGATCGCGAAATAAATAGCATTATTGTCGGTAGAGCCCTTGAGGCTGGGTTTCTGAGTGCCTTGTGATGTGCTAACTCCCTGTGGATTACAACCATGTGCTGTCTCTGTAGCTGTTCCAAGGGCTGATTCCACAAGTAATTATTCACACGGACCTGAGTTCGTATTGGCTGTCCGGGAGCCCCCTTTATATGGCCTCCTGATTGGACAGCCACCGGGATGATTCCAACACTTGATTACGTTTCAGTTCTATACAGAGGTGCTTTGCTTGGTTTGGTTTGAAACAACCCTTTGAAATGTTTGTACGTCGGTTTGTGTTCATACGTTCTACTTTCCCTCCTTTATTAATTCTATTTATTTGGAATATTTAATTATAATTATTTGAATACACATCATCAAATGGCTCACAAACTACAGAAGAAACACGGTAGAAAGTATTAGCTTACAGTAATACAAATTAATAAAGCTACACACGTCAAGGTCATGTGAGAGATAGTATATGATTATTTATTATTTTGTCACCGTGTCTTACTACCCGTCCGGATTATACGCGTATTAACTAATTACGATAATGTGTTAGGACTGATGTAGCTTAAATTTAGACGATGTTTATCCGAATTTGAGTGGAGTAAACGTGTAAAACCATTTAAGAAAGTCTCACTCTCGGAAAACCTGACCGAGAACTCTTCTTTATCAGAAATCTAATATAGTGCGAGAGTAACGCTTTTGACTATTAAACCACCAAAGTCGGTTATAGATAACATAAATATTTATGAAATAATACTAAATATTGTAAAATTTTATCAATTATAATCATAAGAGATTTTTTTTAAATATTCTTCTTACTGTTCTTGCTATAGCTCAACTCTAGAGCAGACACAACACCCAGTCTCCTCCCGGCACCCGTACCGGGAGCATGTGAATTGCTCACACATTGTGAACGTTATGACTTTTGCAATATTTCTTGCTGGTATATTGAATCAGACGTGGCAGTTTCTCTTTTGGGACTCTGACGTCAATTAACTAACCGCACATGCACAGCCACTCTCTTTGCTTTGTACTCTACATTTAGCTCTCATCAACCAATAATGCCAGGAGGGTTGCCTAACTTGACAGGTAGATTACGTTAACACGAGTGTCACGATATAATGTTCTCAAGTCTCAACTCAAAGACGAGATGAAGCACAGGGCGAGTCTGAGTCAAATAAAGAGTTAAGTTGGCGCATGCATTTGGTAAACTATTTTAAATTGCGGGCATGTGCAAGAATGTATTAAAAAAATAAAAACAAGAAATTATGGTCACGGAGACTAAACGTCATGCCAATCTAAGAGGACTGGTTGCAAAAGGGTAGGATCAGAAATTGAATCCAGGTCAGGTAGTCTAAAGGTGTTTCTTTTTCTCTAAATGTATTCCCACTCTGCGTTCACGTGAATTATTTTATAACTTAAATAAGTAGTTTTTACTCATTATTTGTGTTGGATTAATTGATAACTATTATATTATAAATCGAGTTGTGTTGATTCCTTTATTTTACAATTCCCAATCTCAAATCCAAAATTGTATCTACAATTCCTGGGTTTTGGATTTTCGAAAATATAAGCGATATAAAATATAAATATTAATTATTTTTAACAATTATTGATTTAATTAACATTGATACATTCAGTTAATTGTTAATTTAATGGTCAGGGGTCTGGTTGCTAAGTTATTACTATAGTTCGTTATGTTGGGCTGATCCATCAATAAGAGGTCATACATAAACAACGTAACGATTTTTGACGTGAATACGTCTTTAATTTCATAAAAGGTGACCTGGCGGCCCAGGGGTAAGGTGTCAGACTTCTATGCTGGTGGCCGGGGTTCGATCCTCGGTCCTGGCATAGATTTATCTGATTACCAAACCCTTCCTTCACCTCTTACAAGACATATTGTGGATGTAGGGAATTCCAGGCCTCCACCGTGGTTCGGATTCCACGTTAAGCTGTAGGTCCTTCATTTCCTCTCACAATCACCCTACCATGACACATTAGCGTAAGTGCGTATAACCCGAACGGGTAGTAAGACGCGATGCTAATAATAATAATAATAATAATAATAATAATAATAATTTCATAAAAGCTCGTGGGGGGTCTACTGGACGAAAAGTTGAGTGCAACGAAATCATTCGATAGGTTGGGCGTATTAATTTATAAAGTATTAAATACAGTTAAATCAAACTTATATCATTCAATAGCTGAGGAAATAAAGACTCGTCATTGACCTTCAGATAGCGCTCCCCGCCAAGCGTATGATAGGAGGGGGAGGGGGGACCCGCCATTTTGTGTACGATTGATTCCCCGCACCTCGGAGAATTTCTCCAACTATAACTTCGCATTCTGTCGTGGTATTACGCTCATTTTAGTGTCAATCAACATATACCGTTGAGATCTATTGATTTAACTAATAACACTTAAATTTTATTACAATGTTGGTGAAGAAAATGTGGATTGGAGTTGAAATATTCTAGGGATTTCATAATGTCCTTCTGTACTCGCCGGAAAGCCAGCTATAAATATACCGAACGTACTTGACGGGAAGCAACATCTTGTCAGTCAGATATCCAATAACACTCCAATGTGTGGTTTGGAACGAATAAGGAAGTATCGGTAACGAAAGAAATTGGAAACGGCGCAGCGTTCTCACGTAAACCCCCCGTCCATCCGTGCACCGACACAACCAAACGTGAACATTTTTGACCCCCACCCCCCTCCGTTTCCTAGACTGTTCTCCCATTTCCATCAAGTAGACTTTCAGCCTGACCCCTTCCCCCCTTAACTATGTTTACGTAACTTTTCACTACAAGAGTGAATGCATTATTTCATAAAATTGCTTGTGTGTGACACTAAACAAATTTGAAATATATTATTTTTTGAATCTTTAATTTGATATTTTATAAAATACTTGAATCTCTTAAACTATTAAGCATTCCTAATTATGAACTATACATTGGGTAGTATTTAAAAAAAATCATATGCAGCGTAGTTTCATAAATAAAAGTGATTTTTGCAACTCCAAAACTTACTCGAACATGGGTATAATATTGTAGTTTCTTTTATGACTGCACTAATTTTCTCTAAACGTTAAGGAGCTTCCCATATTTCATAAACATCAATGGGATGACCACGAATAAAAGCGGGATCCGTAACAGACCATAATTCAATCCGATGAGATGATAAAGTACAGGTTTATCTTATTAGACAAAAATTAAGTTCTCACTTGTGAATATTTCTTCTTATTATGAACTACCCGGTCATATCCTATGTTATTTAATAAATCAAAAGTAAGAGTCAAATAAAGTCTTAAGAAATGTATTTTATTGATAAATCTAGGTGAACTCAAATAAATAAATATAAAGATTGTGTATTATTATTGGTACAGTCATCACAAAGGCCATTTAAAGGAGTTTTTCAAAGAGAAAAGAGTAATAATTATGAGAAAGTAAAATAAAGGAAATGAATCCGGATAGTAAAAGAGGATCAGAAAACCATGGTCAGTGCAACCAGCTGCCATGTAATCCAGTATATTGTTAATCTGACATCTTGGTACACGTGATTACAAGTTTAGGTGAGTAGTGGCAATGCATGCAACTTTTAAATACTAATTCCTACACTACACTCACATCAGTAGAGTATGTCTAGATACCGAAAAGTTCCCGTGATAAATTCAGAGCATGGGTAAAAATACTATCTTTGGGGCCTTCATTTCACACAGATGCTTTGTTAAACTTAGCGGCTGAAGAAATTGCTGTTATGCCTGTTTTTTAATTAAGTTAATAGTAACAAAGTTCTCTTTAAATACTCAAATAAATAAACAGATAGTTAACAATTCAAGAGCCATAAAGCTATATCCTCTTTTATTCTAGTCTAACTTTGAAAATGGAAGAATATTAGAGATTAAACATTTGTAATGCGGTTTGAAACGTTGAAAATCTATTATATCTAGAAATATCAAGCATTTGTCAATTCAGTCAAATAGGAACTTCACAAGTATGAAACTTATTTTCCATCTCCACACATACGAGGGAGGAAAAAACTATTTACCGTGATTAATGTCTTATGGTACATTAACCTTTGATGGATCTAAATGATGGAGGTTGGGGTGTAGAGGGTAGTTTCTCGGGGCTTTTACCTCACCCGTAAGCTTTACAACCCTCACTTGATGACGTAATATTATTCCGAGTTTCCCATTGGTTATTGAATTTATTCAGGAATGGGAGGTGGAATGGATTAGAAGAACGTAAGGAGAAGAAAAGTGGTATAGTCAGAGAGAGAGACAAACATATAAGATTAGAAAGAGGAGGACAGAGATATAAATGATTAAATAAGAAATGAAATATAGAATGATCTTAGATCCTAGGAGATCAGTTTTAATAAATCATACTGTTATTGGTGAATGAAAGAAATCCTTCAGCATATGAAAATTTTTAATCAAGTAAATTAAAAAAAAATACAAGAAGTACATGTACTATCCTAAGATAAGTATAGAGAACTAGACGGGATTTTAATTTAATATAAATGCTTTAACATCTACAAGTGCGAATGTTTTAAGACATATGTCACTTAAAACAACGGTGGGTGCGCGAATTAAACGTCAACCTCATTAAGTCTGGTTTATTGGGGAAATGACTCTTGAGGCTCTAATTATGACCAAGCGTACTTAGGACTTTTATTAAATTATTTACCACTTGCCCTACAAGCAAATGGAGATAATTTTTCTAAAAAGTAAACCTTTCCCACAATAGTGATTAGGTATGGTTAGCTTGGATGAGTAGTAAGACGAGAGGCAACAAAGTGTCATTAATAAATTAGACTTTATTAAACATATATGAAAAAGTTATAAAAGAATTTTCGATGATAATAAATCTCTGTTGGTGTATATATATATTTGTCCTGCGTATTTTATAGCTTTTCAATGAGCTAGAAAACTAAGTTTGGTGGAATTGTACATTTTATGTATTTGGTTCACCGGGCTAGCCTAAGAAGCTGTGGGAAATTTTCTTTGATATCTTTACAGATGACTTTAACAGCAAACGAGGTAGTTATAATCTCTGAAGTTTTGATTCTAAATATTTGGCTCTTTGGAATGTACAGTACAAACTTATCACTAGAGTTATACAGTTGGCAGCAACATGTATTTGACTATGATCGAAGAACAAATACTTACATTAGGATGACATAGAATGATGCAACCGTAATCGGAGGACAAAGTGTTAATTTAGGATTAATCAACCATGGCTCCCAAAAATGCAATAGATGCAGTCAAACATTTGTTGAAAACCTAGGCTGTAATGAATTATAATATCTCTCGTTGGAGGAAAAAATAGTTTTAATTTAGGGAGATGATTTCAGGAAATGTTTACGAATTATTCTAAGTGCTCATAGGACAGCATTCATCCAGAGACATATTACATACTCTCAAATGGGATAGTAGTTTACAAATATAAAATTAAACAATAATGTACGGTAAATAAAGAATAGATTACATTATTGACTAAAGCAGTTTGTGAAAGTTTTTTGAAAATATACAGATCGAAAACATCATAAAAGTATCAAAGGAAATATTGACACGAAATCACGAAAAATATGGAAATAGGCTGAGCTCGATTTATATTTATGATAGTCATTCTGTGTTTGTGGAACGGTGATGTTTCTCAAATAAATTTGGAGGTATTTAGTATCTTGTACGAAGAGGTCCATGATTACAAAAGTGTGAACTCAGTCGACTGTTAAGTGCTCTTTCCCACGGGACACCTTCAAGAGAACGTCAACCTTTCACGTGAGAGCCACAGGCAACCCACTAGGTTACTTCAGTGATATGATGAGTGAGGTAGAAGGTGTAGTAATCTTATAATTGCTTCGTTAGATATGAAATATGGCATTGGGTGTTAAATTACCAGCATCAGATTGATTGAAAGAGATGTTTATACATTACACACTTGAAATTTAATTATAATGTCTTGAGATAATATGTAAACAAACTTTTTAATTTAATTAATTGATTTAAAAACACTAATTCAATGTAGGAATGTTAAAAAAAACCTAAAATACATTTACAAACTCACAAAAGAATAAAAAAAAAGTGAAACAGACTTTAACACCATAGTTTCTACTTTCTATGGATTTAATTAAATAAACTATAATGTTAAGCTTTTTTACATTGAATCTTTAATGTTTTCGAATATATTTTGCGTAGTTTTAATTTGAATCTTTAAGCATTTACATTTTCCTAAAATTACTTATTATAAGAAAATATAATAGGTTCCAAAAATGTAAATGCTCCTCATGCATTGCCTAAATGCCTTAAATTCAAACATTCCAAAATGTTTAAATTATTTCAAAATATCAGTGATATATTGTGATAAATTAGTCATTACATGAATCCAATATTAGTTGAGTCCAAAAGTGCGAGACGGGCTTGTACTGATCTTATCAGGTTATCAGTAAAGGAGATTTAACCGTTGAACTTTAGTTTCGTGTGAAAGATCTCGTTCAAATGCAGGTGTTTTCTTTGGTTTATACCCATATTTTTTGACGCGCCACTTGCGGCAAGAAGACACAGAAACTATGGGGTGCGTCACTTGCGGCAAGGAAACACAGAAACTATGTGGTGCGCCACTTGCAGCGAGGGTACACATAAACTATGTGGTGCGCCACTTGCAGCAAGGAGACACAGAAACTATGTGGTGCGCCAATTGCGCAATTGCGGCAAGGGTACACAGAAACTATGTGGTGCGCCACTTGCAGTGAGGAGACACAGAAACTATGTGGTGCGCCACTCGCAACAAGGGGACACAGAAACTATGAGGTGCGCCACTTGCGGCAAGAAGACACAGAAACTATGGGGTGCGTCACTTGCGGCAAGGAAACACAGAAACTATGGGGTGCGTCACTTGCGGCAAGGAAACACAGAAACTATGGGGTGCGCCACTTGCGGCAAGGAAACACAGAAACTATGTGGTGCGCCACTTGCAGCGAGGAGACACAGAAACTATGGGGTGCGTCACTTGCGGCAAGGATACACAGAAACTATGTGGTGCACCACTTGCAGCGAGGAGACACAGAAACTATGGGGTGCGTCACTTGCGGCAAGGAAACACAGAAACTATGTGGTGCGCCACTTGCAGCGAGGAGACACAGAAACTATGTGGTGCGCCACTTGCAGCAAGGAGACACAGAAACTATGAGGTGCGCCACTCGCAACAAGGGGACACAGAAACTATGTGGTGCGCCACTTGCAGCGAGGAGACACAGAAACTATGAGGTGCGCCACTCGCAACAAGGGGACACAGAAACTATGAGGTGCGCCACTTGCGGCAAGAAGACACAGAAACTATGGGGTGCGTCACTTGCGGCAAGGAAACACAGAAACTATGTGGTGCGCCACTTGCAGGGAGGAGACACTAAACGTGTGTAGCGTCTAGTGTGAATATTTTCTTTTACTTCAATGTATTTGCTGTGTCTTGAAAGTATCTTGTGTTACAGGGCCCTAAGGATGAGCGGGGAAAAGGCAACTTTCCAGTAGAGTTTATAAAAAAAAATATTAGCACCGCGTCTTACTACCCGTTCGTACTATACGCTTTAAGTACTAATTACGCTAATAGATTAGGAATTGGGAAGGTTGAATTAGAGGAAGTGAACCCGCATTTGCGTGGAGGGAGAGTGGAAAACCATTTAAGAAAAACCACCCCCAGATCCCCCGACCAAGATTCGAACCTCGATCTCCCCGTCCTCAACAGTCAAGCTCAACACGAATAGCGCGTTAGCCAATTACGCCACCGAGGCAGGTAGTAGAGTTTATAAAACAGCTTTACGACCTCAGCAAAGCCATTACACAAATTCATCTTGAAAATAAATAGTATATTCATGCTCCTTGGATACTTAACCAAGAGTTATAAATCCATTCGACAATTTTAACAGGATTATCTAAAGGGATTTTTTGTTTCCGAGCTATCCACATATTTACTCTAGTGGAGTATTGATAAAGAATTTAGAATGTAGAAGAAATGTATCTACATTTTTGTGGAGAGAATGTGATATACAATTTAGGGTAAACCACTTCAGAATTTCTTACCAAGCTTTAAACATTGACACCACCATCACCAGCAAATCAAATTAGGCAAGGTTGTTATTGTGCCCACCAGTATTATTCATTTTCTGATTATTTGTTTAAAATGTTTTATTAAAAGTATTATGGTAAGAATATTATCATAATTTCTACCATCATTATTAATATTTATACACAAAGCTTTTTTTTTCTTTTTTTTTTTGCTGGAGGAGAGATGTAGGGGACATGCAGCAGTTAACCTAAAATTATAAGACCTAAAGTCACAACTCTTATCTAAATTAATTACCATCATAACACCCACCTTTAAAAGATCTAATCTCAGTTCACTTAATTTTATAGCTCCTAGCTTTGCTCGACCTAAAAACACTGGACCTAAAATTAATGTTTAAAAGATTTCTTAAAAATATTCTTAACTGTTAAAACAGGCAGTGGACCTAAAGGCACAAGACCTAGACTTTATAAGATCTAACTTTACAAGAGATAATTTCACTGAACCTAATTTTATAAGACCTAACCCCACAAGACCTAACCTCACGAGGCAACAAGCACAAGACCTAAATTCACAAGACCTAACTTTATAAGGCATGCCGGCATAAGTCCTAAAACAACATTATTTTTAACACAGTGGTAGGAACACAGACAAAGGCATCAGTCCTGTCTTGTATAGTTTTTCTGAGCAATGGGAGGTCAGAGTTCAAGTACTGCTGGGTGTATCGCGCTCGTAAAATAGGAACAGGTGCCTCCCATTTATATTTTAATTGCTAACCGTCTTGGATTACAATAGTTGAATCAATGTTTATGAATGGTTTTAGTTGAACATCGATATATAAAACATACCTTTAGAAACAAAGTGATTTAATAAACATGGCCACAACGCTTGGAATGTGGAATAGTGTCAAGATCATCTAAACTAGTTGGCCGCTTACAGGGAAGTTGGGATTAAAATTACGGCCAAGCATACCGAGTTATTTTTTCTAGATAATTTCTCACTCTTTTCAAGCAAAGGGGGGGAACATTTCCACTAAATTCCTCATTTTTCAGTAATTTTAAAATAGTCGAATCAAATGCGGATAGTTCTAACGAGAAGTAAGATGAAAATCTGACAGGAATGATTGCCGCAATGTTATTAATCTCGACTGACGTGCTCCGCTTTTATTTAGGAAGTTAATATTCTTCTGTCACCCGCCTCGGTGGCGTAGTTGGCTAACGCGCTTGTGGTGTTGAGCTCTACTGCTGAGGACGGGGAGATCGAGGTTCAAATCTCGGTCGGGTGAACTGGGGTGGTTTTTCCTAAATGGTTTTCCACTCTCCCTCCACACAAATGCGGGTTCACTTCCTCTAATTCAACCTTTCCAATTTATAATCCATTAAAGTAATTAGTAATTAAAGCGTATAACCCGAACGGGTAGTAAGACGCGGTGCTAAATATTATTATTATTTTAATATTCTTCTGTCCTTTTTGAGTAAACTATGCTAGTAGTGTTTTCCTATTTATTTGTTTACACATCCTTTCTTCACGTATTTCACTATAATTAAAAATAAGAAAAATATTTAAAATGTATCCTAAGAACATATTTATTATTAACTAAAAAAGAAAATGTTACTGTGCAATAATCGTGACCCATATGTTTATGTACCCCATATCGCGTTTTTTACTAACCCGCTCGGGCTATCCACAAATTTACAAAATGGTGAAAGAAAGAGAAATATAGACTTTAGAAGAAACCTACTCTCATTTGCGTGGAAGAAGAATCAGAGACCATTAAAATCCACCCTCAATACACTTGACCGGAATATGAATCTGGTCTATTGTCTGAATCATTCGATCACCGATGCGGGATACAGAGCAGTTATTGAGGTCGAACAAAGCCAATCTCATTATTGGATGCGTTTATTTTACCAGCTTAATCTCATGGTATATGACATTAGCAACCTTAATCTATTTGTTGAGCTAATTAATGGGTAATTCTTATTTAAATACAAATTATATATTATTATTTTTTAACAGTCGAAGGTCAAAAGTCTTGAGAGCCGCATCAATCACATAAATTAGCTAATAATATATACATATATATATATATGCATTTGTATATCTATATATATATATATGCATTTGTATATCCTATTTATAAAATGTGAGTTTTTTTATTTTATTGAAAGCCAAAGTACCTATGTTAACATTAGGGCTTAATATATGTTTAAAAAAATAAGACGTTAAAGCTTTTTAAATGAAATATAACACATTTAAAGTTGGGTTCCTCAACACTGCCATTATCTCGTCCCACCCCCATATATCCTTCCGACATCCACTTTCTTCTATTGTGAAACAATCATGACACTAATAACGATGCTGGTTTGATAATAAAGACAAAACTTTAATTTGCAAAACATTAAATGAAAACCCAGGAGGTCGAGATGTTAAAGCTACTTAAAAAGAGGATATAATAAATTTATGTAGATTCTTTTGATTTTAGATTATAGTTTCTGTCTGGAAAAACTCGTGTGTTGACACCCTTAATTTAAAGTTTGTGTTGAAAAAAAGTTTGACACAAAAAAAACACCTTTCAAGTGGAGTTCCATGTGTGTTCAGTAATTTAACAAAAACTTCATATTGTTTTAGACTTTTTACTTTATATTATGTGGTTCCGTCCCGACTGGATTCACTGAAGACCAAGAGAGTATAAATGAGTGAGGAAAGAGAAGAAGTGTCCGTGTCCCATCGAGGATTGGTTGGACCCCCTCTGGGATTTGTTGAACCCCTATTAAAGGAGGGTCCAAATATACATATACAAACTTAATAGCATCACTTTTTACTTTTACCACAGTTTTAATTGATATGTCATCAACCAAATACTAGATAATTAATTTTTAGATGCACCTCGTAAAACATCCGATTAAATTAAAATAAAATAAAATTAGCTATGTGAACATTTCAAATACATCTCCCCCCCCTACATTATATAAGCTATTGTAAAACAAAGGACATTTTGGAATGATCCGATTAAGTGGGGTCCGTTAAAAGCAGGCAAACATTTTTGTTATTACCTGTGAGGTAGGAATCAACAAGAGGAAAGAGCAGATTAAATAAAAGAGCGACTGTCAGATATGGAGTTTGTAGCTTATGTAATTATTTGTACTGCCCTTCCTCCACTTATTAAACACAACTACTTACACAATACAGTTTTTGTAAGTATGAAAAGTTTGAAATCATACATCAAATTTTAACAGAATTATCAGGTAGTTAATGAAAGGTTATGTAAGGAGAAGAGAATCAGTGGTAAAATATTAGTCGCCTAATGGCTTGTTGCTAATATAATAATAGTGTTAATTACATAAAAATATGTCAAATCTTTAAAAAACGTAAATAAATGCCTGACGGCTGGTTAATAAAATAGCTATCAGCAGAAACTATTCACTACAAGACACCAAGAGAGATGAGTTTTGTTTTTGCTCACGTTTTACTACCTATTGGATTATACGTACCGGTAGTCTAATAATTATTATGCGTTGTAAGAATTATAAAGGTAGAATGTAGAGTAAATGTACCCGCATTTGGGGGAAGGAGAGTGGGAAACTATGTAGGAAAAAACAACCTCATTACACTCGACCAGGATTAAAACCCCGACGTCCCTGTCGACGGAAAACCAGACTTAAGAGCGTTCATCATAGTAGGCCCATTTCAGCCCCCGGTTCGCGCGAGGTATGGGAGTCAAAAGGAAAAGAAAATACTGTACCTAAGTTATGTCAAGCCAGTGGCTGGAAGCTGTTGTTGATGATGATGATGAAAGGAATAGCATGGGTTGCGATCATTTCTTTAATATGTAACTAGTAGTAACTTTTAAATAACAAGCAACAAGATTCAGATAGAGAGATCCTTGATTCGATATCCGGCGCTTACAGGTTTGCTGAGAAGTAGTGAGTCTGAAACGAGGCTAACTCAGCCTCATGAGGACAAATGAAGAGCTACTTGAATGAAAAAGTAGCGGCTCAGGGGTAGAAAACAGAGATTAATGGCCGGGGTGGTCGTTGTATGGACCACATGACACTTTATCCGCGGAAGTTGGCACTCTCTTCGCCAACAGATGGCAGCTGCTTAGCTTATGCCATGGATTATTATTATTGCAGTTATACTTAGAGTAACACGATTTTGATAAAGATTATATATATGTATATATTAATAAATTACAAAACACTTATTGCTGGGGCTCATAGTCTTCTAAATTTTGTTTTACATGTCTTTCTTTACAATTAATTTATAAAGGAGCTACAACTTAGTTTTGTTCGAGAAAATTCAGTTCATCCTAACAATTAAGAAGCATGAATAGTTTTTTAAGCACCGCGGGATTGTTTACGATAACTGCATTATTGATAAGGTCGCAATATACTAATGAAAATGAGGTTAATGAACCTATATACAAAAAACAGGGGGATTATAATTAATAGTAAGTATCACCGAAATTGCCTGGAGGTTGAGAGGGAAACCATAAAGGAAAATACACCTAAGTACACATAGGCTATATTCCAGAACGAGCTGGGTTTAGAAAGTAAATACCCGATTCCAAGAAATGAATTACACTGTGAAGCCACGCTTACACGAGGCCAGTTGATGGCAGGTTAGACTGCTATCAGTTTTCGAATCCGCCTCTCGGCTGGCCTTGTGTGTACGCGGCTTGAGTAAAGAATGATTTAGGAAAAATGTTGCTCGTAACTGCACTTTTGTTTAATTTTTCTTATCTGCGCCTTTTCTTGGTAACGTGTATTCACTCACCATTTTCATTTACTCATTTTCGTTCTCGCATACCGCTTATAGCCAGGATTCGCTTCACAGCCCCTGACACTAGGATATCAAATCGACACTGAAAGCATTTCCGGGGGGATAGGGAAGGAAGAGGAGGAAAACTCCCTAAGGAGTCAGTATCGTCTGGCTTACCGGTGATGGATATGTTTGGGTTTGAGTCCTGGTTGGAATAAACCACTTAAATGGAAAGTATTTTTCAGCCTTTCTCCAGGCATATGTTGGTATACTTCCTCTTGAATTACCTCCTCATACTTAAGTAGAGAGATTTAGATACTTCTGGGGGAAGTTTTTGATTAAAATGGTAGAAATCGACGCCATCCCCTTATTAATTGGCTTGATTAATTAACCACCCTAATTAACCACCATGGAAAATTCAAGATAGCCGGAAAAATTTAAAATTGCATCCAATATACCTTACAACGTTATGTGGAAATCCAAGAGGACTGCCCTATACCTTACAACATGATGTGGAAATTCAAGATGGTCGCCACCAAAATCAAAGATGGCCACTGCTATACCTTATAAGAAGAGGTGAAGCCAGACCCGTGAGATCAATAATGCGACCTCATGATGAGTTCCCTATGTCCAGCAACGAATTTAAATTCTCTCTCCAGTCGAATACTGATGCACTTGACCAAATCCAAACACCTCTTCTACACCACATCCTCAACACCCTGACCCCATAATGGTAAATTACCGTCATTTCCTTTTAAGGTAATGGAATTTCTTCCATTTAATTTACTTTTCTCTCCCTGACACGTCAGTTTTTGCGGTAGGATTCCCTTTTTGATACTATTAACGTTATTTTTGACTAGTTTTGCCCCCAGGACACCAAGATCCCACAAAGGTGAATTACCCTCGAAACTCTGACACCCCCTCCAACACGACGTCCCGATGACTACAACACCCGGACATCATAACGGTAACTTACCCTCAACGTCTGGACGCCCCACGAACGATGTCCTTGTGCTATCAACAACTTGAACCCATAGTGGTAAATCGACGGCACCCTGTTGCTCCTAATAGCTCGAGCCCATATCGATAACTCCTCATCCTGAGCCCCTATCTCACAAACAGTGTTGCCAGACCCTATATCGGTGAATTCTCTCCCTTCCCCTTCGCTTACATCCCCCCGCAACTTCCCCCTATTCCTTCAATCCCTACTCCTACCCCACACCCTACTTCTTGAAACCCAACACCCTTTACACTCCCACCCACCATAGCTAACATTTTAAAGGTGAATAGGTCCCTTCATTCTCTCTCCAGGCGAATGCTTATGCACCTAACCTATTGCGATTACATCCTCCACACCAACCTGTCTATCCTACACCCAACTACTTGAAACCCTCACCTCCTTACCTGGAACCCTATCTCTCAAGAGTCTTTAATGGTGATGGCTCCCTACCCCTTCTCCACAACCTGTGCAGGTCTCTACAGGCTTCCCCTCTCCCCTTTAAACCCTGGCTCCATACCATCCATCCTCTAACCTTCACGGCAATTATAAATGTGGCGTGGAATTAAAATATAATTAAAATATTATTAAAATAGGATTAAAGTAATATTAAACCTTACAACGGGATGTGAAAAATCAAAATGGCTACCTACCCCCCTTGTACGCAAACTATGCACCCTCAACGCCAGATCCTATAGCCTACAAGGCAAGGTCATTGGTTCTAAAATCTAAGGCGCGATGGATTATTTTAATGTTTTTTATTTGATGGTCATGATGGGACTGAATATTTATGAGATGGAAGTTATAATTTATTACACCTAGTTTTATAATACATAACGACACAAGACCTAAACGATATAAGGACTAAACCTCATCAGACCTAAACTTATAAGACCTAATTTATCTGCATCTAATTTTATAGCTCCTACCTTTAAAGGATCTAAAAGCACTTTACCTAAAATTAATTTTTCGTAGATCACTTTAAAATATTCTTAACTGTTCAAACAGGCAGTGGACCTAAACTTTATAAGACCTAGCTTCACAAGACGTAACTTCACTAGACCTAATTTTATAATACCTAAAGTCATAGCTCCTAAACTTTAGGTCTTATGAAATTAGGTCCACTGCATGTCCTCCGATATAGGGTAATAGTGAAGTTGAAAATCTGAAAATAGAGAGTAATTAAATAAAATAACATTCTTCTAAACGTTTTCGGTGCGTGAGAAATTTTATTTCCCCAATACACGATTTTACAGTAGCCCCATGGCTTCTTTGGTGCTGACTGACAGCTCACAGCTGACTTCTAACAGTCAGCATTTAGGTATATACTTAAATTTTGGCCGTCAGAAGTGACAGCTGCTTAACACATGTTTTTGCAGATCATATGGTTCAGCGTAGGGATACATAATCTGGTTTGGTAGCTTTTCAAAGCTTTTAGCTGTCAGTCAGCACCAAAGAAGACATGGGGCTACTGTACTAAAGCTTTGTTCAACATTGGCTACTTTGAAATAACATTTTAAAAGGAGTGTTTTTAACTGTCAACGAAAATATAATCAAATTAAATTGAATCTCTTTTTTATGTAAATATATAAACTATTGAATTGATTAATTTTGTGTTACATTAAAATGGAAATGTTTATCATATTGCTACTAGCTTAAAATACAACGTGAACAATCTTTATTTAATGTTTTATTAGTATTTATTGACATTTAAAATCATCTTAAAAAGTAGTATATAGGTTTATGTATAAACACATATTGGAATAAAAATGGATGGAATAATAAAATATTCTTCACATTAATTTTTGGTATTGGTAGCTTTTATAAGATTACTAAAGAACGTTACTATTCACAAATTAACTAAGTACTGTATCACAAGATATATTTATCACTCAAATGGACTGTATTATTTGAGATTTATGAGAAAATAACTATAACATCAGTATACTTATCACTCTTCAGTATTGATATTGCTTAGGCCTATAAGACTACAGTAATTTATTATGCAATTTAAATAACGTAAAATGTCCATTGGCAATTTGTTTTCAGGATTCTGTCATCAAAACTTAGTGTTCACGCTTGAGATGTAAACTTTTTTTTATATGATTCCTTCATCGGAATTCTTTTATATAGTCATTAATAAACATTTCATTTTTATAATTTTACCATTGACATTTTGTTTGAATGATTCTTTTATCAACATTTTGTTTTCATGATTCCTTCACAAAATTTCTGTTTTCATGATCATGTCATCTACATTTTGTCTGTTGATTCAAACATTAACATATTGTTTTCATGATTCAGACATCGTAATATTGTTTCATGGCTACTCCAGGAAAATTTTGGGCTCATGAATCAGACGTCTATATTTCGTATCCATGATTTTATCAACAATATTTTTATCTCTTGATTAAGATATCAACTATTCGTTTTTATGTTTAGACATAAACATTTAGTTTTCAGGATTCCGTGATCAACTTTTTGTTCTAAAAATTCAAACATTAACATTTTGTTTTCATGATTTTGCTTTATATATTTTTGTATTCATGTTTCATTCATAATATTTTGTTTGTAATGATTGTAAAACAAAAAATTGATTATCATAATTTTTCCATCAATCTTTTGTTTTCATGATTACGTCATCAAAACACATTTTTCAGGATTTTGCTGCCAACCTTTTATTTTCGTGATTCCATCATCAACATTTTGTTTTCATGGTTGAGACATAAACAATCAGTTTTCACTATTGATTCTGCAACATTCTGTTTTCATAATAAGTTTCATTTTATTAATATGATTGAACTTGGTGAAATAAATCCATGCGAAATGTATTCACATAGCTAAACTAGCTTTAGAAATTAAATACAATATTATTCAATATGTCTGTGACATAATAAATCCTACAGCCTAATTACATAAACGAATACATATCTACCAAGTAAATTAAGCACACATGAATGGCATCGGAATTAAGTTACGTTTGAAATAAAGGGATAAAAACTACCTCCCATTTAAATTACTAATATATAATTATTAAATTTACATATTTAGTTATTATTATTATTATTATATTAAAATACATATAATTTCTTTGCAGTCGTATTAATTGATTAATTAGTGAAACAGACTCTAGTATATAATACCGGGTTTAAAGCCCAGTCCCTGATTTTTTCTTTAGTTTATCCATCAAAATGATCCTCAGTCTTTATACAGGTATATGATATTGGAGTTTATTGAAATCAATCCAAAATAGCTTGTTCCCTTGGACTATACAATTTTAAATAATCATAGCTATAATGATAGTTATAGCTTCTGAGTGTTCAAACAGAAACCTGATTATTTACAAGTGACTCTTTTGGGCAGTTACTCATGAAAGGACGAAATTCTGATTTAAAATACACAAGAATGAATGTACGGTTGTAGAATTCACTTTCTACTCACTTCCTAATCATTTCGTAATCACTTCATGCTAATCTTGTATAACTTATTATTCACTTCGTACACACTTCATATCCACTTCATGCTCACTTCGAACTCTCTTCGTATTTAATTTGTATTCACTTCGTACTCATTTCAAACACAATCACTTTGTAATCACTTCGTGCTTGCTTGGTTTTTATTTAGTTCTGAATTCGTATTCACTTAGTTTTATCTTCATATTCACTTAGTCCTCACTTCTTATTTATTCTATACTTATTTCGTATTAACCTCGTATTATCTTACATCAGTCTCGAGTTTTAATTATATAGCCCAACAATACAGATCCTTGACGATAACGTTACGACATATTTTCTCAGTCAGTAATACGTCCCTATACTGAGCTAAGCAAACCGGGTTTCGATTCCTGGTTAGAACAATGAATGTATTATTGATGTAATCTTAGTTCAACCTTTCACAACTATAAATGAGCGCTCGGGATACTACCGGTTGTATTTGTTCTAAATATAAGCTGGTTTTTAAGTCATACGTCGATAAAATTTGGTCCAGAAATTTAATGTAAAATAAATCTAATGAAAAATATATATACAGTTTACCAGATAGCTACCTTCATTAAATTTAATTACTCATGTCAGTGGTCACGTGGATTAAACGTCAAGCTCAGATAGTTTGGTTTGTTGGTGACAGGGAGGTCAGGATTCGAACCTTAGTCAATTGTACTGAGGGTGTTTTTTCCTTAAATTCCCCTCTCTCAACGCTAATGTGAATGCATTTCTTCTCAATCATATCTTCCCCATACCTACCCCATTAGTGTAATTAAGCTGTATATACAGAATGGATAGTAAAATGAGTTATTTTCAGTTACTTCCCATTTAAAATTGTATGTTAGATTAAATAGATCCAATCCAAAATCTCAATTATACCTAAGTGCTATGGTCACAAAATAGTTGCTTGATATGTTTTGTCTCTTATATTTAAACACTTCGCTACCGAGCCTTACACAGATATTAGCTATGTGTAAGTCCACATCCACTACATCGTCCCATGTTTCACTAAAGTTTGACTAACAAATTTAAACTTACTGTAAGCTCTAAGGACTGTCAAGTCTGATTTTATATTTGCTATAGCTCATGCTATCATTCAGTGCATTTACTGGTAAAGTCGTTTCTAGACCAAAAAAAGAAAAATATAGGTGTATAAATAACAATTAAAAAGATTTTTTTTTGAAACCATATACTATGAAATTCTGTTACTACAATTCAAACAGTAAAGATGGTCCCGTAACAAGATACAAATAATCCTTAATTTTTTAGTGTAATATAAAGCTATATAAGAGCTCAATGCTGTTGAATACGTAGTTAAAGTTTCTACTTTCAAAATAGCACTTCTAAAAAAAAAGGTTTTATTTAAATGCTATGGTTTTTAACAATACAAACAATAACATATGCAAAAAAAAAATCAACCTCACTTGTTCATTTTGAAGGTGAAAATTCTAGGAAATACGGCATGTGATATATATTATACTTTTTTTGTGTTCATGCGGACAAAAAAATTCTTATATGGTCCACTTTCAGTCATAGATGAAACAAGGTCCTTGCCGGGAATATTGAGACACGTTTTCCTAAATTGTTTCCCAACTTCCCTCCAAGCAAATGTGGTTACATCACCTTTAATTTGTATATTTTTAATCATTATCCCCCAGTAATTAGTAGTAAATATGGTTTAAATAGTCAAGATTATGTTATTTATAAATATTATCCTATAGTTCACTCTAGATTTTATTATTATTATTATTATTATTATTATTAGCAACGCGTCTTACTACCCGTTCGGGTTATACGCACTTACGCTAATGTGTAATAGTAGGGTGATTGTGATATGAAATGGAGTACCTACAGTTTAACGTGGAATCCGAACCACGGCGGAGGCCTGGCATTCTTCACATTCACAAGATGTCTTGTCAGAGGTGAAGGAAGGGTTTGGTAATCATATAAATCTTTGCCGGGACCGAGGATTGAACCCCGCCCGCCATCATAGAAGTCTGACAACTTACCCCTAGAACACCAGGTCACCCTCTAGATTTTATTATCCCCTTCACGAAAGAACGGAATTTAACCTTCTTGCTGATCCACAAAATCCATTATAGCTAGGCCTGTCAGCATTTACAGGGACTCACAACAAAACACCTGATTAAACTAATGTTAAAACCTGCCTGGATATAAAAACTACGTAAACCTTGTTGAAAAAAAAAAACACTGAAATCTCTTATGGGGTTATAAATATCCTTGGTAAAATATACACAACATCCATCCGAAACTTTAACAGGGATTCGAACCCCAAAACCTAAGTCTATCATACTACGATTTCCCGGTTGATATCCTATAGAATAGAATTAACTACGGAATCAGTTGTTGACAAATATGCGGCTGGTCCTACACCGAGACTCACAACATATAACATGATTAAATCGTGCTAAAACTTGCTTGAATAAATATTCTACCAAAAAAAGAACTACATTTAAATCGGTTAAGTGGTTCCATAGATATATACATAAATCCGGCTGGCACTTCACCGGGGCTTACACCAATAAACCCAGTTATAATTACTATACCAAAAAATTCCTGGATAAATACACTAACGAATAATAAAAGCTACCCCACAGTAATTGTGTTGTTCTATAAATGTATAAAAACATTCGCCTGACCCTTCAGCGGGACTCCCACCGAAACACCTGATTATACACAAATAATACTAAAGCCTGCCTGGATATTGATCCAGTACAAAAGTAACAACCACACCGCAATTGGTTAAATGGTTCAGGAGATGAATAAATCCGGCTGTATCTTTAAAAGAAAATCAAACCCTGACTGTATGTATGCGAAATCCTCTCTTAGGAGATATCATGATGAATAAAAATAAATGCACCGCAATAGTTTGTGAGATTACAGATATCCTTAGCTATAGACAGATATTCTTAATTATAGAACAGAACTATAATATATTTTTACCTAAACATACTTATATTCCAAACCTTAAAAAAGCTGAGATATGTAAAGTGGTTTTAAGCTCGTAAAACAAAGCAATATTTATCCTTGCTTTTCAATTATAATTTAAACCTCCTCGCTCTGATATTGTATTATTACTTGCCTACGACATGGCCAGTTTTATTGTTTGAATTTCCAGAATTGATTTAGTAAAAAAAAAGATTTGACTAAAATAATCACAGCTAACATTATAGTTTAAAAAGATGATAATCAACGCTAATCTTAATAAATCACACCTTTACTTAATCAAATTATTAATTATTAAAGCGTTTTACATATAGTTATATTATAGCCGCTATGGTAACATTAAATAAAGTATGGAATTGAACTATTCCCCCACAAAGTTATACACAGTCATAATAACTTTGAAGAAACAAATAAATTCACTTTTATAACTAAAATATGTCCAATGGATGAGATTTTAACAATATTTATTTTTTTCCCACCTGGAAATAATATAAAATATTTTAAATTAGGATTGGGACCCTTAAATTACAGAAGTTTTTTTTAAACTCAGCTTCTTACAAATAAAGTAAAAATCTTTTAGAGTTAATATGTTATTTACGTTACATGTGTGGAATATAATAATTAATCATTAATAAATTTATAATTGGCTATAAACAGTAATGCAGATTCTGGAAAAGGGGAGACTTGCTTTATGTTACCATGTAAAACCAATCAATGTGGGTAACAGTGCCCAAATAACGTTTGACGTGGTTAAACTTTTAATAGCTAAAAAAAATACCAGCCCTTATGTTAATGAGAGCAAACATAATTAATTAACTTAGTATGTAAATATTAGTTATTGATTTTATCATTATCAGAACAATAAAGTAAAATTAATTTAGTAAATCAAACCATTCTGGCATCACTAAAAGACATAACCCCTCCCCCATCACTCCTTCCCAACAGTCAAGAAATAATTTAATGACTTAAGGCCTTCTCTACTTTAGGTGTTGGGCGTAGCTAGGCAAACTATCCTACAGTTATGTGTGGAGGAGTATCATACCTCGCGGGCTCATTGAATTAGAAGTTGCTACCTTTCAATCTCGACGGAGTGTACCTTAGACCATGTGGTCATCGAAGCGAGTGTTCTTTTGTTATATTCATCTGGGTGGGGGTGGTGATTTAGATAACCCAACCCAACCCCACCCACGATCTGAATAAATCTTTCGTAATATGTGGGGTGGTTGCATTGATAAAAAGCATAGTGCTTGATTAATCCCGCCCAAAACAAAAGTCATTAAGGTTTTTTATAACTACGTTCTACTACCTGTTCAGGTTATACGCATGACGAGTACTCTAATGGGGTAGGAATGAGAAAGGAAGCATATTAGAGGTTATCTACCCATATTTACGTGGAAGGAGAGAGAGAATAAATCTAGGAAAAATAACCTTAAGTGGAACCAACCAAGATTACAGCCACGATCTACCCGTGTAACGTTAGTGTGACACTTAAGACCATTCGACCTATAAAGTGGGTCATTGATAGGTAGTTAATTAAAGTGTATCAATGTTTTCTGACCACAACTATTCTTGTATGGCAACTGTACTTACAGTTACATTAAAATGAATATTTATTTGAATTACCATACTAGTAAATATATACTAACCCACACAAAAGGTCACGGGTTACAAGGCATAAGACACGCCAAATACTGGAATTCCTGAATTATGAAAATCACCCTTCGAATCTCAGTGGGGTACACTGACATATTTTTCACATTTTCTTTCCACACAAATTGGGGAGCACTTCCTTTTAACTACCCATCTCGCCCTTAATTAATAAATTAAAATATTAAACCTTTTGTAAAAACGTTGAAATATATACAATATATTTGTATATATTTATAAATATTTATATAAATAAAAGCATGGTAAAATAAAACATATATCTGTTACTTAGCATATAGATAACAGTATGATTAAACATATTAATATTATTATTATTATTATTTGGTGATCTGTTACTCGACAGGTCAATTCGTTTGTAAATTAACTTAGACCGCCAGTGCACCTCGCCCTTTCCCTCCCAGAATTATATTCTTTCCCTTAAGTCAACCAATATCTGAATCCTATTAGTTCCTAAGCTCCTCTTTCCCTCAACCTTTCCTTCTATGACGTCATGCAGAAGACAGACAGTTCCTCCTAAGGATGTGTCCGATCCAGGTTCCTTTGCACCGAAGAATCCCATCCAAAATGGTTCTCTTCTCACCACAAATATTATATATTTGGGAAAGTAAATACAATACAATAATACATTCACCAGTGGACAGCTGTAGACAAATTAGTCTCATCTAGCATGCTTAGCTGGTGACAGGAAGATCTGAGTTCGAATCCCATAAAGGTGTACTGATGTATTTTATCTTTAACGATTGGCCCCTTTCATTCCATGCAAGGGTGGTTACAATTCCTCTAAATTCTTCCTTCGCCATCATCATTCCATTAATTTTACTATGACAGGAAAAATGACATAAAAATATTCAAACATTTTTAGAAGAATGTAAATATATTCCATTCACAGTGGGAATTACTCTCTTAAAGGTATTTTTCCTACCAATATCCTACTATATAATAGATTACGGTAGGGAAAAGGGCATTTCAGAAAACAATTCCTACCGTGAATGGAATATAGCTTGGACACTACCCGAAATGAAATATCCTCGTACTTTGATATGTGTCCTTTAATGGAGTTATCGATTTATTATTTGTAGCGCGTGTGACTCCATGCACTTAACCTGACAGTGACTGATTGACGATCAATCATATAACCAATTTCTCTTTCATGGTGGGACCCGGGTTCTATCAAAGATACCCTCTTTGTGGAAGAGATGCACATTTCATAGGTTTACTACTTAGAAAATAAATCAATAATACCAATGTGCTATGATGCGCTGCCAATAGGCCTACACGAATGTTTCAGTAAAGATAGCTTAGATTAAAAAGGTTAATTTAGGGACATTCATTACTACATGTTAACGGTGGCCTGGCGGTGTAGGGGTAAGGTATGCTGGCGGTCCGGTGTTCAATCCTCAGCCGTGGCCCAGATTTATCTGATTGCCAAACCCTTCCTTTACCTCTGACAAGACGTGTATTAATCACAACTTGTTAATGTGGGGAATGCCATGCCTCAACCGTGGTTTGGATTGCACGTTAAACCGTAGGTCTTCCATTTCATCTCACAATCAACCTACCATTACACATTAGCGTAAGTGCGTATAGCCCGAACGGGTAGTAAAACACGGTGATAATAATAATAATAATAATAATAATAATACATGTTATCAGAATCGGTGGGTACGTGGATTAAACTTAAGTATCGTTTATCCTGTTTTTAATGATGATTTTGGGGTAGTAATCCCATCCGTGTGTACTAAGGTTTATTTTTCTAGTGGTTTCCCACTCTCTCACTTACTAAATGTGTAAATTCATTTCCTTTAAATTATAACTTCCTCATCACCTCCTCATTTGTGTAATTAAATGCCCACGGTGGAAAATCCTAAGATGTCAAACAAAGAAAGTCGTATGGTCGTCATTTTGTCAATATGTTTGACACTGTCAAATGGGGTAAGGATGTACAGTACATCACTGCTGCCAGGCAAGGTAATGTAAGACACAACATTCTCAACGAAAATATTTATTATTTTCCTCTATACAAGAGAGTACTCTCCATTGAGACAATTGACAGGACTTATGTATACAGATCTTATAAAATAATTATATTGACGAGTTGATAGTGGATCTGTACACTGCTTGTACAACTGTTGATGGAGGCACGTTGTGACGTAGGTCTATACATTGTAGCACAATGTGGAACATTCCCGCTTGTCTTGAGATGCACGTTGGCCGATATAAGTGTGGGTGACTTTATTTGATAAAGCGAAATAGGATGAATACTTTCACTGTACTGTGCAAATATTGTGACTTTCATTATCCTGTATGTAAACAATTCTGTGAATACGTATTTAAAATCAGATGACGTCCATTGTGTTCTATATTTGGTTTGTTTTATTAGAAGTAATCGCACTCTGAAGAGTAATAGCGTGAATTCTTATAAACAATTTCTGTATACTATCTTGTTTTCCTGTGTCTTATAATTTGTACTAATAGGAGAATTATGATTACGGGATTCCATTTTGAACATGGTTTATTGGGTTCGTTTATAGGCTGCATACCAACCTATCTTCCAGTACATTAAGGTTAGTCAGTAATTTAGTTATTTGTCCCACCACCGAGTTGGAACGAGAAAATACATCCAGGGCACCAATACACATTTTAACATGGATCGAACAGACTATTGCTTGTATAAGTATCTTTCTAAAAGTTGGGGTTCAGCGACAGTGGCGCCCTTTTCATATTGATTGCTATCACGTTTGGCTCCAACTTGAGGTAGTTTGTTTGCCTGAGAGGCAGCTTTATTAATACTAATTGATAGATTCAACAATTTCCTGTGAAAGCATGCTTATAACAATACACAAATAATTGAACTTAGTATATAAAGGTATATGTAATCTACTATGTGTAATTAAGGATTCCTACTTTTACAGGAGTGAATTAATTTATAATTTTCCTATTACTCCATGGATAAGGAAATTATAATTTCTGCTTGGATATAGACAGAGCCCTGCGTTTGTGGAGTTCGCGATAATTCGCGAATGTTAGATATGGCATTTTTTCTTTCAGATGTTCACATTTCAGGTTACCCTGATTGCAAATATATGCTCAGAATTGTCGCGATAATTTGCGAAATCGGCGTTTTAGCACGATATTCGCGATTTTAAATGATGTACGCGATAATCGCGATTTAGTCGCGATTTTTGGCATTCGCGCTAATATTTAAAAATAGTCACAATTTTTGTGAAGTAACAAGATGATTTTGTGTAATATTTTGTCTTTGTGACTTGTACATACTTTTCCCGGACAAGCTGCCGCTAAATCTTACTTTTTTAATAAGTTGACAGCACATTTTTTTGCGGACTAGTGTTTTTTACCGTTTTGTCCAAACAAAAAGTTTCAAACATTGTCCTGGAAGTCTAGTTTTAACCCAACAAAGTCACCTTAATCACGAAAGTTTGGTAAAAACCACTTTTTTAACGGTTTTGTCTTAATTCGATAATTTCGTCGCAAAAATAGGATTTTTGTAATTAACCGCTTATTCGCCGCTTTTGGGAAACTTAAAAACGAAATTGGGCTTTTTTATTCACCATAAAAGCAGGGCTCTGGATATAGATACGTAAGGTCCTACAAGTGGTTCTTGTAAACTCCTCCAATAAGGGAAAATTGTAAACCATTTGACTATACGAGGGTTAATAATATGTATTGTATCAACCTCCATAACTTTTCAACGCATGATCGAGCAAGAGTGATCTAAGATGTTAAACAATATGTTAGCACCTAAGTTGAAGCTAGTTGTTGAGTTGAAAGGTATTTTTTCTAATGCAACTTAGTTGAAATGGAAGCTTCTTGGGGTATTTGGCAAGTTGTAATTTATTTTTTGATTGTAAAATCAGTCCCCACAATCAATTTTATTAACTAATACAGGTTTTCTACGGCAAATATTACGCTGAAGTGGGCCCTGTGCGTCGTAGGACCAGCACGTGCAAAGATGATAAGCCGGGAATGGCTGATTGGTTTGAAAAACAACGAAGGGTACGATCTGTGATGGCAAGCAATTAGTTTCACATGAGAGACATGATTGTCTTTTTTGTTGTATATTTGTTTTAATATCTCTATTAACATTTTTATACCCTTCTCCCACATCCGTTTATACCTTCCAATTAATAAATGTTGCATTAGATTGTGGAACGATACTTTGGGGTTGTACAAAGTAATGGCCATTAGCTATGGATTATTTTTATAGACAACTTAGGTCTCGATAGTGTATCATACTACTACAATGCTGAGTAAAAATTAAAATGTTTTACTACTAGTAAAATAATGTTTTTAAATTTAATGTACATCATAAAGCTAATAACGGATGAAAAACTCAGTGTTGTGTAATAGTTTGTCTGCAAAAAGTTGCATCTGCTGGCTGTGAGTGGATTTATAAGACAACCTAATTCATATTCTGTTTTAAACGGGTTAATATACAAATTAAGCCAGCAGAGATAACGTCTACAAATAGGAACTAAGAAAGATAATTATAAAGAAAATTAATGTTACGGATCTCCACACGGACTTTCTTGCTCCATTGTTTAGAAATCTAGATATATACTCAAAACTCGTAATATATGTTAAACGAAATTATATACACTAGCAAGCCCTAGAAAAAATATCACTATACTTGCGTAGCAAACAACTTTTTACCCCCTGTGTTTTAAATTTTATAATTTTATTTTTAAAGAATTAAAGTCATATTTTGTATATTTGAATCCATACAAATATCGATATTTGATCCACAAGGGTCAATACTTCGTATTAAAATTTCAACTTACAGTTAAAATTTTCGACATTTTATTAGGGGTTGCACATCGTTTGGTAATCGCCTTGCTATTAAATTCCTCATTTATAAATTTTAACCAATAAAATAGGTAAATATTGAATATTGAGTTTAAAATTAAAGAAATGGATCATTGCTGCACAAACATTTCCCTTAAGAGGCTAAAGCAAAAAACACATAATCTTTTTGAGAGACTTACTTATTAACCTACTCTACGGTATTAGTTATTATTATTCCGGTATTACTTAATTAGTAGCTCTGCAACTCAAGCTCACAAAACTATATTAATATATTGGCCAATATCTCAAAAACTATTGGTTTTATAAAGATATATTTCAAATACAAGTTTTATTTTAATAGTACTACAATTTAGCAACGATAAATTACTTAATCACAAATAGTTACGAATATATGGAAATTTAAACTTCTGTAGAGTACCCTAAAAGTCACTTTCATGGGGAAATGAAAATAGCCTTATTTTTTAATCTTAATCAACGCCTGGATACGAATTTTAAATAAATTCGTTAGAACTTGTTTTAAGAATTTTTTTTTCTCTTTTCGCCCTTTAGTAAACTACTCTCAATTTTAGGGCTGGGTAGAGATTCAGACCGATAACATAGCAAAAGCCACTTTGTAGGGCTCGGGGGTTCATGAAAAGTTGACATCCACCAACATATCGGGTTAGATTTTTACTTTCTCACTATCTTACACGTATATAAAGTATTGTAATCGTCAAAAAATTCTAACTCAAGATTTTAATAATTGTCAGCGTTTCATGACCCCCTGAATCCGTAAATAAGGTTTTTGAATTTCCGTCTATCTGTCTGTACCTCAAACTAGAGCCTAAACTATTTTACCGATCGGGATGAAACTTTTTAGCTGGTGTTTTAATATGGTTGACCTGAGGAGTATTTGGAATTAGAAATCTTACCCTAAAATTAAGGGTAGTTTACCTAAGGGATAAAAGAGTATAAATCGATTTTATCAAAATCAGCTCTAACAATTTTGATTATATTTAATTTCTAAGCATTGTTCAATATTATAAACAAAATGGCTAATCTAATTTTTTCGGCGAAATAAATTTAAAGGTTCCAGTCTGATGAATAAACTGATTTTCTTTTATCACATCTCCAAAAAAAATTTGAGATATGAAATCACCTATCATTGCATATATGTAGGCCTAATTATAACACAAATATCTAATTCTAAGCCTATTTTATGAAACAAAAAATATTCAGGATAAACGCAAATATATATATATATATATATATATATATTCAGGATAAACGCAAATATATATATATATATATTTAACTTTTCGAACACTAAAGGTCAGGTATAGCGACCGTGTGTGTCTGTTTAACACTAAAATTAAGAGTAGTTTAATAAAGGATGAAAACAGGGGAAAAAATCGATTTTCTCAAAATCGGCTGTAACAATTTTGATTAAAATTCGTATCTAGGCATTGATTCAGATTATAAACAAAATGGCTATTTTCATTTACCTATGAAAATTAAATTTAGGGTACTTATCTTCATTTACCTATGAAAATGAATTTTAGGATACTTATCTTCATTTACCTATGAAAATGAATTTTAGGGTACTTATCTTCATTTACCTATGAAAATGAATTTTAGGGTATTTTATAGAAGTGGAAATTTCCTTATCACCACAACTATTTAAAATACTAAATAACATATAATTGCAAATTTGTAGTACATTTGAAAATAAAAAACTTGTATATGAAATATATCTTTATGACACAAATAGTTTCTGCACATTGTTAAATATATTAATAAAATTTTTGGAACTTTATTTGTACAGATGTACTACTTAAGTTTTAACGCAATAATTCTCTAATTATTCTATAGAGTGAGTAGTTAAGTAAGTCTCTAATAAAATGTATGTTCTTTTTTCTTTTACTTTTTAGGGGAAATGTGTGTACATTAATATAATACATCATTATCATTTTAGACTCAAACATCAATATTTACTCTTTTTATTGTATACATTTATAAATGAGGAATTTAATAGAAATGCGATAACCATAAGATGTGCAAACCTTAGTAAAATGTCGAAAATTTTTGCATGAAATTGTGGACCCAATATAGATCTTTTTTTTTGTCCCAATGTACTAGTGAGTACAGTAATTATTTAAAAGGAAAATCATAAATCTTAAGTCCGAGGGTCTAAGAATGTTTAACGTAAGTATAACGCCATTTTTTTCTCGGTTTTGCTAGTGTAATCTATTTTGTTTCACATACATTACGGGTTTTGAATAAATATTTCCTATATCAAATAGTTACGGAAATTTGATAAAAAAAAATTAGAATTTAGGTATTAAAATAGAACCCTTAAATTCATTTTAACGAAAAATTGAGAGTAGCCATTTTGTTTGAAATATTAATCAAAGCCTATAATTTAAATTTAATCAAAATTATAAGATGTGTTTTTTGTTAAAATCGATTTTTTCCCTGTTTGCCCTTAAGGAAATTACCCTTGATTTTAGGGTTAGATATCCAATTCCAAAAATCCTTCAGGGCAACCTTATGAAAACCCTAGATACCAAGTCTTAGCCCAATCTGTAAAATAGTTTAGTCTCTAGCTCGAGGTACAGATAGACAGTCGGACAGAATGACATAGCAAACACAACTCTTTTTTTTTACTCAGGGGTTAAGAAACGTCAAAATCCATCCAAACTCTGAGTTTTAATTTGTTATGATCACAATACTTTATCTCACAATGGGGCTACAAGAAAGTAAAAATAGACAAACGTAAAAATAGCGTATATATTAATCTTAGAATAAATATTTTATTAAGTTTTTCACTGTCGGTTGAGTTCAACATTTAATCAAATTCCCTTTGTTCTGTTCTTACTGCAGAATGCAACGTGTACTACTAATGGGAACGACATTTAAAAAAATCCAATTATGTAAGCATAACAGTATTTGCTTTTTACTGCACACGATAGGCGTTTATTTAAAATTATTCCAGTATAATTGAATGAAAACAAAGTTTTCTTGGGAGATAAGTGGTAAACATTTTCATCCGTCTCAGGCTTAGAACAATTAAATTCCGAAACATTTTTGGCAAAATCACTACACAAATAAAGATCAAGGAATAATCTATCACGCAACCTTATGGTTTGTGGTATCTTCCTAAAACCCTCCCCATTATCTAACCTTATTTACCTACTTTCCGTTTGAAATATTCCCTTGTCTGCATTAATAAGGTAGGAGTAAAGAAGGTTGAATTTTGAATATTTAGTGAAAACAATTTATAAAAAAACTATGCTTAGTACACCCGGCTAGGGTTAAAACACCCAACCTTCCTGTCACCGAAAAACCAGATAAGATAGGATTGTCTGCCCGTGTCCGCGTGCCAGCTTGTGTGGGATTCGTGGTCTTAAGGTCATTCAACCGTCAACATTTTATTGAACAATTTTAACACTTGTATATTTTGTGTGTGTTTGAATGTGAGAGGGCTGATATAATATACAGATGATGCCATATTAAAGGCTGAGAATGAAAGAAACTTACAGATTGCAATAAATCGTTTGAATGTGGTGAAATGGAGAATTGATCTTTGTATACATGTATCTACGAGGGCCATCCATAAAGTAAAGTTACAACATTTATTTAGGATCAAAAAATGCTTGTATTTAATTGAAATTCACAGGATACTTTACAAATATATTAAACTATTTTTCAACGTAATATCTGTTGAGATCGAGACATTTCTGTAGTCGGGGTACCAGCTTTTGTATGCCAGTGTCATATACCTCCGCCGCCAACTCTTTCAGCCATTTCTTCACAGCTTCCTCGACCTCCTGATTGTTGGAAAAACTTCTCCCACCCAAAAATTCATTTAATTTAGTGAAAGGGTGATAGTCCAAAGGCGCCAAGTCAGGTAAATAGGGTGGGTGGGTGACAATATCCTATCCAAACGATGCCAACAACAGCTCCTGTGAAACTCGCTCGGTGTGGGGCCTGGCGTTGTCATGCAGGAGGCTAACTCCCTGGATCAGCATTCCTCTTCTGCGGTTCTGAATGGCTCTTCTGAGTTTTTTTGGGGTATTGCAGTAAGCCTCTGTTATAATGGAATTCCTTTTAGGCATAAAATCCACCAAAAGGACCCCCTTACAGTCCCAAAAAACAGATGCCATGACTTTTCTGGCTGAATGGGTTGTATTGAACCTTTTGGACTCTGGGGTGTGGTGACACACCCACGTCTCATCCCCCGTCACTATATAGTCCAGTAAGGCTTCTCCTTCCTGTACAAAACGATCCAAAAATTCATGTGCGGTGGTGACGCGATTTTGACGGTGCTCCGGTGTGAGCATTCTGGGCACCCATCTCGCACACAACTTCTTGTAACCAAATTTTTCCGACACAATATCACCAAGGAGACTTCGATAAATGTCAGGAAATTTTTCGTGAAGATTGTCAAGCGTCACACGGCGATCATTTTGCACATGTTCTTCAATTTTTCGCACAAGTTCGTCAGAAATCACTGATGGTCTCCCACTCCTTGCCTCGGCGTGAGTATCAGTACGGCCTTCTCTGAACAACCTAACCCACATCATGACATTGTGTCGACTCTTCACATCACTACCATAAACTTCCACGAGCTTCTGATGGATATTCGCAGTGGTATTGTTCTGCAAAGTCAAAAAACGGATGACCACGCGGATCTCGCACGGACAGGAGGTTGCGGGAGCGCGCGACGACCTGTCCATCGGAAGAATTTACTGTGACTGAAAAAAAATAGCCGACAAACACGCAGGACTAAACAAACTGGCCGTTAAGATCCCCCCTAAATGTCAAGTGCACCAAATTTGAAACAAATTGAAAGACAACTTTTATGAGCTGACGGAAGATAATCTAAATAGCATTCCTCATAACATCCAACAAGATCAAGTTGAATGTATTTGGAACGAGATATCTAAGAAATGTATGGACAGAGTCAGTAATGAATGGGTGCTAAAAGAGTGTGGTTTGAAAGGGAATACTATGAGTCAATGTGAAAATTGGTTTGGGCATCCTGAGAGGATAAGTATGGATTGAGTGACGAAGAAAATATATAATTTAAGAGAATAGGGATGGAATGAAAGGAGTAGGCCATGAAAGACGCAGTTAAATGTTCTAGACAAATATGTAAAAGAGAGAAACCTTAATGGGTCATTTATACGATCAGTCAGACCATCAGTACTAAGACTATTCAATATGTAATAGTATTTACAACGAGACCATACAAGGTCAGTATTTGCGTCATTATTTTGGTCAGTCTCAGCTCCCTCCACGCAACATACAGCAACATGGGTGATAAGAAAGGGTGTGTACAGTCTATGTTTGCTGTTGAGACTGAAGGAAATACTGACAAGCGTGCACACGGTCACTCATACTGTCAATCTCTCCCACCACTTTCAAGACTGGTGGACTGATACTGATGTTATCAGAAAATTGTGATCACATCATTATTTTCGTAAGTCCATCCATCAGTACTGCCCCTACACAATCAGTCAGATTGTCAGTATTAATTATTATTTTATTAATAATGACAGTATGACTGATCATGTAGGGGTCCTATAGGAGTTTTAAGAATAGAATAGCATGCATGACTCAGTATAGATATAATTATTAACCCGAAGGTGGTATGCAAGAATAGGGAAGTGTGGAAAAAGTTAGTGAAAATGGATTAAGTATGGAGTTGTTATATTTGAATTATATGTATAGTTTTTGTCTATTCTCTAGGGAACTGCGTGTTTAGTTATGTATGTATAGTTAGTTATAAGTTATAAATTGTTAATCAATTATTTCAAATAATTACAGTCCACGAGTTATAGGGGATAAAAGCTTGCTATTTTGTGTAAATCCCTTTCCTGGCAAAGTTGATAGGCCCTTTCATTCTCTTTCAAATAAATTCTCGCTAGCTGATATAATCGGTCAGTTCAGAAAGTGCACGTTAATTACCTCTAATAAATAAATAATATGTATAGTATTTATAATATTAGTGTATAGTAAAATTAATAATAATATACATATTAATATATTGCTATTAATATTATAGATATTTATATGCCATATCTATAATATTAATAATAAATAAAACATTCTGTACACCTCATATGAATGTACAGTTATACTAAATTTCAACCATATACATTAACTACCTTACCTTTACAATAGTACGCAAAACACCGTAAATTTCCAGTTTGAGAGCTTATAACTTGTGCACTGTAATGGTTTTAAATAATTTAATCACTATTTATAGCTAATACCTGTTAAATTTGTACAATAAAATGTTGATGTTCAAGAAGATAGTTTATGAATGTTTCACATTTTAGTTTCATAAATAAGATGCCGTCCTGTGTTGATGTGGCCTGGCCTTGAAATCGCTGAATAGGATACCATTAAATAGGAGATTCCTTATCCGACAGCTAGAAAAATTACTACATATACTTTGACGTATTCATACGTCAAGTCATGTTATCTGAAGCTGTCACTTTTCATATATTTTTAAAACACATAAAACACCTCTAATTGTATAGCAATATCTTTTATGAATTTCTATTACTAACATCTCCCCTACTCCTTTTATTAACTCTACTGGAATTGAATCTATACATGGAGCCTTATGATTTCTTAAATTATTAATATCTTCTTTGAATTCAATTATAATTGGCTTTGGGAATATTTGTCCAGTAGTATGGATTTCTATAATCTCACTCTATTCGGATTCTTCATGAACAAACAAAATATGATTAATTGGTCTTTCTATCTACTCAAATCCTCGATGGTATCTGCCATCAGACTGCCATTCTTATCTTTCCCTAAATTATCCCTAGCCTGACAACTTTTCCTATATCCGTTAATACTTAAATAAATTTACCTAATAATCTTATATTTGCTTTCATGTTTAATCTCGCTAACTTTACCCTTTAAATACTCTCATTTTTGTTTATGAGGATGATATTGGCTTTCATTTTTGTATTGATAAAAATATTTAAGCTCTATTCATTAAAACATTATAACCAATGCATATTTATTTCCCTTTTATCATCTATTAATTTTGAAGTCTTGTCGACCAACCATGGCCTCTTCCGATTATTTTTTGCAAAGATCTTTACTTCTCATCGATGCATCTGTAATATTATTACTGATGATTTCCCACTGTTTCTCTTGATTCTTGTTTTCCTCATTTTATTGTGAGAACTCTGGGGCAGCAAACTTATTCATATTTAAATTTGATATCTGTTCCTACAACCTTCATTTTTCAGTTTCTCTACATAAAGCATTTATAACTTGCCCGAATGATTTAAATTAGTTGTAAATGAGTTTTCCTACTACCAAGTAGTAATCTGAATTAATCTGTGCCATTATATAACGTTCTTATATGTGGTAGAATCTATCAATATTATTTCACTATTTTTACTAACGTCATGCAAACATTACTTTCCTATTGTAGGTCTAAACATTTCTTCCTTCCCTATCTTTATATTAAAATCTCCAAACCACAATTTTCTTGTGATTGGTTGAAATATAAACTATCATTTGTTACGTCAGCTTCGTCTCCTGTAGAACAATGTGCATTGATGATGACCGCATTATGCCACCTCCTTGCTAGCACTTTACTTTGAATACTATCGTTAATCAATTTTTTTGTCTCTAACTACTAACATACTTTCTCTTAAGATTAGACAGCCTCTGTCTAATACATGTGTGACCGTTCCTCCATAGAAAAATACGTATGCATTTAATTCTAGCAAACAATCTCTTGACCAATTAACTTCTTGCATAGCCAGGATATTTAATCTAAACCTACATACTTCATCAATCATTGATTGTAGCGTCCCTGACACATAAAATCCCCTAACATTCCACGTCCCAATCCTAATCTCTTTTCTAACATTATTAACCCATGACTCCTTCGGAGTAGTTCTCACCCGGAGATAAGAAAAGGGAACTATTTTATCTTTGGGATATTTTAAACCAGGAAGAATTCAAATCCTCAATAGTATATTTGGAGAAAAAAAAATTTGGTACAAAAGAGTCAATACTTCGGTTTAAAATCTCGAATCCTTGTTAACAATTTCGAAATTTTACTAGGGGCTGTACGTCTTATAGTTATTGAAATTTTATTAAACTCATCATTATAAATTTAGATCAATAAAAAAGGTAAATATTAACTATTGAGTCTAAAATGATAGAGATATATTATTGCTATATAAACATTTCCCCTGAGAGGTTAGAGAAAATAAGTGGTACGGCGCACCGCACAAACTTTCTCTCTGTTTGCATCTTAAAATAAAGATACGTTTACTAAAAACAGGTAAGATTTCTTAATGGAATAATTTATATTGTAGCATCAACACTCCACATAAGAAAATTAATAAAATAATATACACAGGTATAGAAACGTTGAGAAAAGAAGCGAATCTTTGTCCACCAAAGAACATTTCGAACAATTTCATATTTCAAAGACCTTGAGCAAATGAAATTTGAACCATTTTATGACAAATTCAAAACTGGAATCTGATTTACATGTTCCAATTTATGAAAATTATATTTACTAAAGATGAATGGAGGGAAGTAAACCCAAGAAATCAATAACTAAGGAAAGAATGTGAAAGTGTAATATGAATTATTGTGAATACGAGTTTATTGACTATATTTTGTTGCTTGTGTAAAGGTAAAATCAAATTAGTAGGAAGTAGTATAACTTGAAAACAGGGTAGAAGATCTGACCTCTAATATTTAGAATATAAACAATCTAGATCTATGTATTTCCAGCTAATAAATCAAACAGAGAGTTGGGAAACTACGTTATAAATTCGCAGTAAATTGGTTTATGGTCTGAAAAAAAACTTTTGTACACTTTAAATCCGGTTATTGAGAATAACATCTACCTGCGTATCGTTGTTTGACGTTGACTAGTCAGACTTCAGAATGGGCTTCAAACTATATTTTGCCATTAATTAAAAAAAAAAACTTTATGTCTATTACTATTATAGTTAAAATCTCCTAATAGTATAAAACAAGTTTTGTCAGAAGGAACTAATTTTTTTTTAGCACAACGTCTTACTACCCGTTCGGTTTATACGCTTAAGTACTAATTACGCTTATAGATTAGAAATTGGGGAGAATTAATTTAGAAGAATTGAACCCGAATTTGCGTGGAGGGAGAGTGGAAAACCAAACCATTTAGGGAAAACCACGCCTAATTCACTCAACCGATCTTCCAACCTCGAGCGCTCCATAATCGGTAATCAAGCTCAACACTAAACTAACGAGTTAGCCAACTACGCCACTGAGTTGGGTAATAATATAGAAATTAGTTTTATGTGTCATTGTGTCTTATAATATATATTATATTATACTTATATTTAGTTTTATATATTTATATATACACAAATGCTTGCTTATAGATAATATATCACAGATCAAAATACTTTTATTTATAATAGTACTACAATTATCCTTGCCTGATCTTTAAAATAGTTTCGGCTCTAAGCTGAGTTAAAGACAAACAAGTAGACATGTAGATGGCATTGGAAAAACCACTTTATGTTGCATTGGGTGAACGTTAAAATATATCAAATCCTTGGTTTCGATTTTTTTTAACAATCACAATACATCCAATGGGTCGAGAAAAAAGTAAAAAGAACATCATTACATTTCATAGAAAAGAATATGTCAAATAAAATACACTTCTACAGAAACACTAATATAATAAAAACATCATGTGACTACAAAAGAGAATAAAAATAATTTTAATTTTCTGACTTGAAAAATAAAAATTCATAAGATTTGTGAAATCAAATAATCGTTCTATACATTGTTGTAGAAACACTTCACCAAAGATCATAAATGAAATAATATATACTTACTTACTCTATGGTATTAATAACTAGGAACACTGTTACAGAAATTTGAAAAAATAGAATTATCTTTTGCCACCAAAGAGCTTAAGAATCAAATTCATTTTTAAAGACCTTGATTAAAAAGTATATACATTTGCTTATAGCTCAGAAAATATTAATTTTATAAACTATATTTAAATAGTATATTTTTATATTTAATAGTACTACAACTTTACAATTATAAGCTATTTAATATCTCAAAACGTTATAGATAAATGATGAATATTAAAAATTTACCTCATATAAAGTAACCTCAAAATAATTTAAATGAGAAATTGAGAGTCTCCATCTTGTTAATTATGATAAATAATGCCCGAATATAAAATTTAATCAACATCGTTCGAGCGAAAATTGAGCAAATCGATTCTTTCTCTTTCTACCCTTCAGAAAACTAATTTTAGGTTTGGACATATAATTCCAAAAACCCTTTGGGGCAACACTATGAAAACCCTAAATACCGAGTTTTAACCCAATCGGTAAAGCAGTTTAAGCTCTAGTCCAAGGTACAGACAGACATACATACATACACACGCAAATTCAAAAAACAATTTTTTGGATTCGGGGGTCATGAAACATCAACATTCATCAAAATTTCAAGTTATATTTTTTCCATGATCACAATACCTTCTTTCTCTAACTATAAGATAGCGAGAAAGTAAAAACATATTCAATTTTTGAGAAACTTACGTACCCACTTACTCTATGGCATTTGAGAATTATTACGTTTAAATTTAAGTAGTATCTCTGTACAACTAAATCTCACAAAATTGGATTAATATATTTGCCAATATCTCAACCACTAGTAGTTTTATAAATATATGTTTCAAATAATTTAATTTTAATTTTAATAGTACTAGAATTTTGCAATGATAAGTTATTTAGTATCTCAAATAGTTGTGGGGTTACGGAAATTTCCGCTTCTGTAAAGTATCCTAAAAGTAGTTTTCATAGGAAAATTAAAATAGCCAGTTTATTTATAATCTCAATCAACGCCTGGATACGATTTTTAATCAAAATCGTTCAAGCCGATTTTGAGAAAATCAACTTTTTTCTATTTTCGCCCTTTATTAAACTACTCTTAATTTTAATTTTAAACAGACACACAAATAGACGGGATTGCAATGCCACTTTTTAGGGTTCAGAGGGTCATGAGACGTCGACATCCATCAACATTTTATATTAGATTTTTTTAACGGTCGAAATATAAACCTTTAGTTTTCGAAAAGTTAAAAAATATATATATTTACGTATAGCTTGAAAGTTATTGGTTTAAAAAAAATATGATTATAATAAAATATTTGTATTATAAAGATACCTACATAATTTGTAATGATAAGTAATTTCATATCTCAAATAGTTTTGGAGATATGATTAAAAAAAAATGAGAATTTACGCATCAGACCACAGCCCTTAAAGTCATTTGGCCGAAATATTGAGATTAGCCATTTTTTGTAATAATTATAAATGCTGTGAATTGAAATTTAATCATAATCGTTAGGGCCAAGTTTGAGAAATTTGACTTTTTCTCTTTTTGCCTTTCAGTAAAGTATCCTTAATTTTAGGGTTAGATATCCTATTCCAAAAATCCCTCGGGGCAAACCTATGAGAACCCTAGATACCAAGTTTAAGCCCTATCGGTAAAATAGTTTAGGCTCTAGTTGGAGGCACATACAGACGGAAATTCCAAAACCACTTTATCGGATTCGGGGGTTATGAAACGACAAGATTCATCAAAATCTCTAGTTTGAATTTGTAACGATCACAATACTTTCTCTACCTGTAAGAGAGAGAGAAAGTAAAAGACTCAAAAATAAATAAACATAGTGTCCGCGGTTACCCGCCCTTGCAAGCATACTAGCACAAAACTTAAATGAGTATTTTATTATTTCAAGTAAACATTGAATGTTTTAATTGTTTCTAAGTGTTCTAGTATAATTCTAAGTTTTATCAAGAAATCTAAAAAATATATTTTATTCGCTAAGTCACTAATGTTACAGTTTTTATATTGATTTTTCCTCAAGTGTCCGGGGCTATACCCGTTCTTCAACTTTCGCTTTTTATAAATAGTATAAATGACAATAAAATGTTGTAGCTACATTTTACCAATATTGAAAATAAAACATATTTTAGTACTATATTCTAGACATCCCTTCCTACAACAAACCATTTCTAACTTAATTTAGAGTTGAATTTTGCGGTATTAAATCTTTTTTGACAAATATCTTCAAAATACTGTTTATAAGAGTATTGTTGTGCGACTCTAGTGACCATTCCGAGACCACGTTGCCCTTAACCCCTTTTTTCCTCGAGCCCCTCCCTCGCGCGGTCCACT
>CABEEJ010000576.1:1596-11831 GCA_901482245.1 Timema douglasi
GGGGGGGGGGGCAGAGACAAAGAGCGGAGTGTCTGTCGCCTGACAAATTATAACACAAGGCCTGTCGCTACATCCTGAAATTTGAGGGACGATATGAAATGGAAACTAAAGGTCGTGTCCTAAGCGCCGCCATTCAGCGAGAACTTCCCGTCTCCCTACAGACCCGCTTATTAATACTAATTTGTTGCGTGTTAACACTTGTTGGGTGTTCACCCTCCTCCTACCCCCCTTTTCCCTCCTCTTCCACAATCGTCATAATGGCTTCTTTTCCTGCCGTCACGAACGGAAACTGAACAACATTTGTTGTTTCTACTAGGAATTGTCATGATGCAGTCATCTATCTATATAGATTTGAATATATTTATATATTTTTTTTCATAAAGCTTATTATTATTCGCACCGCATCTTACTACCCGTTCGGGTTATACGCACTTACACTAATGTGTAATAGTAGGGTGATTGTGAGATGAAATGGAGGACCTACAATTTAACGTGGGATCCGAACCACGGTGGAGGCCTAGCATTCCTCACATTCAACAAACTGTAATTAATACACGTCTTGTCATAGGTGAAGGAAAGGTTTGGTAATCAGATAAATCTGTGCCAGGACTGAGGATTGAACCCCGGACTCCTCAGCACAGAAGTCTTACACCTTGCCCCTAGACCACCAGGTCACCTTCATAAATCTAAAAGTAGATCTGTCCAGAAATGAAAACCTACTTCCAAATGAGATGGAAAACTGAAATTTGGCAGGAAGGTATAGTTTAATGATTGCCTCATATAACTAGAAAAATTTAAACATAGAAATTTCAAAATGGGGATAGGGGTAACTATAATTAAACATTTTTTTCAGCTGAGATATAAAATTAATTTTATTGTCAGATAGGTAAAGATAACTCTTCAAATACTCATAATAAAAGACAGAAAATCTTAAATTTGTCTATGGGAATTTAGGAAATAGGAGGAGGGGTGTTTAGTAAGACAAATAGTTATTGACTTTGGTAGAAAATCTAGATTTGGCAGGCAGATAGAAGTACACCTCCAGATGACCAATTAAATATTATAGCTTTAAATTTCTAAATAGTAGCTGGACATTTATGATACTACCTAACTACTTGTCGTTATGGTAATGAAGAAATACCAAGAATAAAGAAAACATACAAGAGGAACACTAGGAGATTTCTCTTTGTTGAAAATTTGTAGCCGACCATCCTGCGGAAGCACCTCGTTCATGTGAACACAGATAACAACATACCAATTTTGGTGAGAAGATTAACACATAAGTTCGGTGACCTGACGGTCTAGGGGTAAGGTGTCAGACTTCTGTGCTGGCGGCCGGGGTTCAATCCTCGGTCCCGGCACAGATTTATATGATTACCAAACCATTCCTTCACCTCTGACAAGACATCTTGTGAATGTGGGGAATGCCAGGCCTCCACCGTGGTTCGGATTCCACGTTAAACTGTAGGTCCTCCATTTCATCTCAAAATCACCCTTCCATTACACATTAGCGTAAGTGCGTATAACCCGAACGGGTAGTAAGACGCGGTGCTAATAATAATAATAATAATAATAACACATAAGTTATGGGTGTGTTCCATTGGCCCAATCATCATTTTACCCCTCAAAACGAGTTAACACAATAAAAATTAAATGTGTTTGGAGCACATACTGAAGATATTTTGAAAACTCTGATAAGGATACCAGATACCTAAGCTACTGCAGAAAGAAGTTTTTCAATGCTTGGATTCTTCGCTCCACGATGATGAAACGTAGACTAAATCCCCTGTGTCTACTTAATGTATACCCTGAGATCCTCAACAAACTTTGAAATTGCAACAGTAGTTAGTAGTTTTATAGCTAATAATGGCAAATAGGGCAAATGTGTTTGGAAACCTTCTTTAATTTTTAGTGTTTCATAATTTTGGTTGAGCCGTATCAGATATAATTTTTCTTAATTTGTTTTGTGTTTATTTATTTTAATGTTTGGCATGCCTAAAATAAATTAGATAAATACAAAATGGGATCGTAAGTACTACATTTTCCTGGTATTTGTTTAATCCCAAAAATGCAATCCTCAGCACATGATTATATCTACCTCCTCAAATAAAAACGTTCCTTCACCGCTGGTTCGTTCCTATATGGGTGCGTTAGAAATGTTTGATTTAGATCAGTGGTTCCCAACCCGGCGTGAAGCGCTTCTAGGTGGGAGGGGGAGGGGAGGCACGGACCAATTAGGAAATATAGTTTAAAATCAGATAAGAATTGAAGACATCTTTCATTTCAATCAGTATTCCATTGTAATAAAGATTTTATTTTTTCCCCTTGTGGTATAGGCAATACTGCCTACCAGTTGTACAAAGTTAGATGATCAACCAAAGAGTAAGACACTCGTGCGCATGCACGTGTTTATTTTCACGTCCAAAAGCCTTGTATTCGACCCTCCCCTCCCCTCTTCCATCCTTATAACCAACCATTGCGGCCAAGTGCAACACAACCATGGGTTGGGCACTCCTTTAGGACTAGATGAGCCCGTAAGATAGTTTGGGGCACTATCGCTAGGAGCAGCTTACAATGACGTCACATAGGAATGCGCATGCGTGGATGTGAAGTCCATAGAAGAGGAAGTGTGAAGTCTATGTAAAACTCGCCATTACTGTTTTGTTAGCAATTTGTATTTTATTTTAAATAAGTAGTCTAGCTTGATTTTCTTGATTTTACATTTTATAACGTGGATTATATATAATATAATTGATTTAGTTACATTTTATTGAATTTGATATCATTATCAGGTATTCTGTCTTACGACAGGTCCATTCCTTTTGTCATTGCACTTAGACTGCCAATGCACCCTGTCCTCTGCCTCCTCCTTCAGCTTCTAGAATTGTCTTCTTTCCTTCAAGTCATCTAGTGTTTGAATTCCTCCTTCTTTCTAAGCTCCTCTTTCCCTCAACCTTTCCTTCAACGACGTCGTGCAGAAGACAGTTCCTCATAACGATTTGGGAATTTTACCTAATTATTGGTTAATTAATATTCCGCAATAGAAAATGCGTTCTGTTCCAAGTGTAACGTCCCACTTCGAATCCTATAGTTCACGGCACCAACGCCGCGAGCGCTAGCGATGTGGTTCAACGGGGCAGGGACGGGGGGGAGGGAGGCGTATATTATAATTGTGCCTAGGGGCGCAATATTTTTAGATCCGCCATTGCCCATTTCAGTTTAGTTTTCATAGTGAATCTTGATTTTTATATTAGAAGAACATTGTTCAATTAGTTTTCATAGTACATGTTGAGTCAGGGTTCATTTAGTTAACGTAGGGCAAACATAAGTATCAGTAATATTTAGTTTAAAAAAAAAGTGTTTGTGCTGCTTTTGCTGGAGTGACCTTAATTTATAACAGTTTAACGACAAGAGTTGAGAAATGTGAATTTTCCTCAACATTCACCTGGAAGAATTATCGGGAAACGTCAATATATGGTACAGCGTGTGAAACTACGCCCAGTGTAACTTTTCACCCTGTATAAACCTTATCTCGACTGTCAGGCTAGAGCTGAACATAATATTATTCGAACACATTAGCACCAAGATAAATCTTCCGGATAAAACATTTTGTGGCTAGATTTTATCGATGGGATGTTTACTTTCTAAACGCAAACCAGTTAATGACCTATATATTTGCCAAGTTTTTAATAACATGCTACCCGCTTCATTGGCTGAATTGTCTAAGGCATTACTTTTGCGTTAGAATGGCCTTCTGAAGCAGGGGAGATCGGGGTTAGACTGAGGGTGGTTTTTCATAAATTGTTTCCCACCCTCCTTCCACGCAAATGCGGGTAGATTGCTTCTAGAATGTTTCCTTCCTCATTCATACTCAGAGTAATTATGATACATGTGTACACCCTGAACAGGCGATAAGACGCCGTGATAAGAAAAACAAACATATTTTGACCAATTTTTTTTTCTTCCCTCATTTTAAAACTAATTTTATTTGAATGAACATATTTTTAGCTTAGTGAATTCTACAATCTTTTTGTTATGTTCTCGTTTATTATTTATTTTATTATTTAGCACCGCGTCTTACTACCCGTTCCGGTTATACGCTTTAAGTACTAATTACGCTAATGGATTAGGAATTGAGAAGGTTGAATTAGAGGAAGTGAACCTGCATTTGCGTGGAGGGAGAGTTCTCGTTTATCAACATGACTATTAATTACCTTATCTAAGGGGTGGGAGGAGCTTTAGAGGGAAAAAAACACTAGCATTATCGTGTCTATTGTAACCTGATGAGAAACTCAACCTCGCCAACATCACTAGTTGCGAGACCGATGCCTTAACCCATATGCCCAACTCTGCATTAAAAACGGTCCAAGAAAGCCAAATTCCTCTGTTCCCCAAAGTTTTTAAAACGCATCTTCAGCGGTGTGACCTCTCGCCATAAAAAAAAAAGGCTCACGTGACCTAGTCGAATACCGTTCACAATTTAAGTATTATTAGGCCAACTAGTTCAAGGACCTATTAATATTGAACGCTGCCTATCGTTCCGTGAACGCGTTCAGAATATTGTCGTTGGTAGTCACTGGGAATAATGATCGCCATTAAAACGTATTATTCTCTCCCCCCTCGTCCCCCCCTCTCTTCTTCTACTCTGTCACTCTTTCGAACATATTGTATCTCCTATCTCTCTTTGTCTTGAGAGAGTTCGTGTCAGTCAACTGGAGTGTAGTTGGCGGGTAGCGCCACTAGGAGCGCTACAGTCAACGTAAATAAACGAGCGTGCTAGGTTCTACATCGACCGCAGGATCGCTAGCCGAACAGAAGAGACTTTTTTTTTATTTTACAGAGTACGAGTTGAGCGCGCACATCACATATGTGTATGGATATAGTGCGTGAGTATGAGGGGGGGTCCCTTCACGCCGTCCGTCACACATTACTCGTGAATGCGTGTTTTGTTGGCGTATGTGTGGGAAGCACTCGCTAAACGAGTTGATCGGATATATTATTTTTTTATACACCATTTAATAGTGATTCGACCTTTTTCTTTCGTGTGTGTGTTGTTTTTTTTGCTATGACAGCATGTAGTGGATTATATGTTAATACGTGTCAAAGTGGTTCTATTTTTTTCATCGAGTGAATTTGAGTAGGTGTTGGTGATTGGTTTACAGTGAATATATTTTGTTTTTGTTTTATATAGTTTTTTTTTAAATAAGTGTTTTGACACTTTGTGTGGTGCATGATGTTGAAGATACAAATGCTGGAACATTTAGTTGCTGAAGAGTCAGGGTAAGTGTGATAATACGTTAAGATCATTTATTTATATAAAGTACCAACTAATAGTATCGTGTAAAATATTTCTCAAACCATATTTTCAATCAGTGTGACACTAAGAAATATACTTCAAAAGTGAAGGCCCCACATAATAAAATCATTGCTACCATCTACGTGCACGGGAATCGGGAATTTTAGAGGCGTATGAAATTGTAAGCCTAGACTCAAAAAATTTAGACTAAACCTAAGTGTATTTCAATAACATGTTTTCAAGAGTTTATTCAATACACTTGCAATATCATTATTTTATATTTGAAAAGGGGAAACCTAGTACCCAAATATCCTCCGCCCGCCCCCCCCCCTCCTTGCCTACATCTGTGCTACAGTTGTCATTGTAAATGAATGATTGAGCAATAACTAACATTTTGATCGATTTCTTGACCAACAAGGCTTTACTACAAAAACCTTATGTTTATGTTTCTAATAAAATAACTAAATTTATATAATTTACCTTGATTTTTTTATTTTTTTTTGCAATATCAATATAAGTTTTTAATTATTTTTGGGGGATGGGGGAGTTCCGTTCCCTTTATCTCAGGAACATAAACGTGGGTATTTATAAGGGGGGGGGTGGTGGTGGTAAAGGAGTATTAAAATAGATACAGCCTTATCCTATATAACTTAAAAAGTGTAAAAAATACTTGCACGCTCCACAATGTTTTTATTAGCACCGCATCTTACTACCCATTCGGGCTATACGCTTATGTACTAAATACGCTAATGGTTTTAGAATATTTTTTTTAAATTTTTATTATTATTTAGCACCGCGTCTTACTACCCGTTTGAGTTATACGCTTAAGTACTAATTACGCTAATGGATTAGGAATTGGTAAGGTTAAATTTAGAGGAAGTGAGCCCGTATTTGCGTGGAGAGAGAGTGGAAAATCATTTAGTAAAAATGACCCCCAGCTCACCCGACCGAGATTCGATCGTCAATCTCCTCATCCTCGGCAGTCTAAGCTCAACACGACCAGCGCGTTAGCCAACTACGCCACCTAGGCGGGTAATGGTTTTATAAATGAGGAAGGCTGTATTTATATTAAGTGTATTTGCATTTGCATAGAAGGAGAGTATAAAACCATTTTGGAAAATCACCCTCAATACACCCGACTGAGATTCGAACCTTGATTTCCCCACCATCAACATTCTAGTCTACTGATAGAGTAGCGCGTTAGACCACGCGTGTACCAAAGAAAGTCTCCACTTCTTACTACCAGTATGGGCTATAAACACACACAATAATGGAGTGGGGATGAAAAATGCGGAATTGAAAGGAAATGAATATGAATTCACGAAAGTAAAATTGGGATTTTTTTTTATAAAACTAAACATCCTAAGCATACTAATCTGGGACTCCTACCCCAACCTTCCTCTCACCGGAAAACCAGACTAAGCATTGGGATCGAGTCCACGTATCCACCTGTGCAGGTTATTTTATTACTATTATTATATCACTTTTAACATAGGAGCCATTTTATGCGATAGGATACAATAAGGGATCTTAAAAAGTAAGTGCACCCACATTAGCATGGAGTGGGAATAAAAGAAGCACAGTTATAAATCTCATTTGAGGAAAAAAATAACCACTATCCGTTCATATTGTTCTATATTCGTGCCTCGACAGTCCCGCCACCGGTGATCCAGAATATTGCAAGCTTGACGCCTTAGATTGCGTGACCATCGATCCAGGTTTTGTCCCCTCCAAGGTCGGTGACTATAATGGATAAATGTTTTATTTAAATCCCTCATAAATATTACATGGCTCGTCAGCCATTCCAAACACGTGACACAGTAATTAAGATAAGTTCCCTTCCTACACCTGTATTTAAAACTCGGTCGGTGCCACCTCTTACTTTAGCTAAGGGTGCTAGATTCGATCCTTAGCTAAGCCAATGGATTTATTTATTGATAAACTTAAAACTTCATCTTTTCCTCTGATAAATTAATGCCTGAGGAACTGGTTGATGTGTCTATATGTCTCTTGTAGAGATAAGTTAGTTTTTTAAAGCATTCTCACTGGTGGGCACACGTACTAAGATGTTAGCTTCGTTCAGTATGACTAGTTGATGACGTGTATAATAGAGTTCGAATCCTGGTTGGATGTGTTGAATGAGAGCGGTGTGTGCTTCGCTAACACTGGCTAATGAACCCTAAACGGAATTTGGGCTCCCTTCCTTATTGAAAAGTCTCTGACCCATATATAGGGTGTATTTTAATTGGTGTCAAATATTATAGGGGTGTATCCCCATCGCCCAAACATTAACAAAAGTCCATATACACATGAGTATAGAAACTTTTAGTGTTGTAGTTACAAAAGGTTTTATTCAAATATGGATTTGTCACGGTGGATCCATTGAATGACCTGTTTAATCACCAGATTTGAGCCCTATGGATTTTTATCTTTGGGAACATTTAAAGTCCATTATTTACCACTATTTTGCCAGATGTTGAGGTATTAAGACGGTGTATCATAAATGTATGTAAGAAAATACCTTACACCCCAGAGATATACTCAACAGAGTACGGCAAAGCATCGAACACAGGCTCAGAGGATACAAAATGATCTGTCTTCTCGTGTTTTTGTATGTTTCTGATAAACTCTTTCTTGGTTAATTGCATTATTCCTTCTGTTGGATTGATTAACAAGAGTGCGCATCATTGCAGGCCTAAAACATCTCCCGGCTCGCGTCAGGTTTGGGAGTAAAAGGGAAAAGAAAAGACCTACGATATTACAGAAATGTGTGCAGTATATTCGTATTTGAATGATTACTCTACATTTTTCGTGATGACGATGAGAGAAAAAGTGGCATAGTTTCTTGTTAATAACTACAGTAAGTCCCTATAATGACAAAATGAAGATTTGTGCACATGGCTTATCTGTGAAGACATTCTAAAATGTTCAAAACGACCTTTTCATTGCAATTTTTATCCAAATATAATTTAATGTCTCAAAGATGTTCAGTATTAGTAACTTCTATTAAGGTGACCTGGCGGTCTAGGGGTAAGGTGTCAGACGTCTATGCTGGCGGCCGGGGTTCAATCCTCGGTCCCGGCACAAATTTATCTGATTACCAAACCCTTCCTTCACCTCTGACAAGACAACTTGTGAATGTGAGGAATGCCAGGCCTCCACCGTGGTTCGGATTCCACGTTAAGCTGTAGGTCCTTCATTTAATCTCACAATCACCCTACTATTACACATTAGCGTAAGTGCGTATAACCCGAACGGGTAGTAAGACGCGGTGCTAATAATAATAATAATAATAATACTAATAACCTTCTATTAACTCTTTATCTCCATTAATGCTTAATCAGAAATGATCCATGTGCAATAATGTTGGAGTAAATTATACGATTTAGATCCGACTGTATCACAGAGTTGATGGACATGTGATGCACGCTCTTAAATTGAAAACGAAAATTCCAGTTTCCAGACCCATATTTATGTGGATTTTTGTTAGTGTTTAGTCGATGGGAACATGCCCCTAAAATATATGACACACATTAAAATACACCCTGTATACAAGAGACATGGCGGTTTTCTTTAGTTTAGACCACGTGACCAACTTATCGGGTGAATGTACTATACTAATTAAATAAATAGCCTACACCGGCCTGTGTTTAAATAAGAATACTTTATTGTGGTGGTTTCGTGTCAATCCTTCAAGGTATGGATTTCCGTAAAAAAAAATATATTAAAAAAATGACTTATCACGTAGGCCCATCAGACAATTCGGGCCAAGAGTAAGCGTGTCAGAATCACGATTGCCTTCTCTTCTAGAACGTTCACGACACGGGAGTGAGTGGTAAAAACGTGGACAAAGTAATTATTTTTTAATGTGAAACAATTTCTCTTAACTACTGTACATTTCACACAACCACATAGTTAGGTACTTAAACTATGCAGGATAAAAATGTTGTTCTTCTTATTTCTTTAATATCATCATTTAAAACCTAGAGAACTACAATATTTTATGACTTAATCTCATGAAGAACTATAATTACACGAAGGTACCGTAGGTTTGCGAAGATTTTTCTTATTTTTTTTTCTTTTCAGTGTTGTTTTAATTTTAATTTTCTTTCTTTTTTTTTTTATGAATTTGTTTAAAAATCTTGACAGAGCCAACTGCTCTTGTTTTGGACGCAGGCTTTATATAGATATTTTTTAATTCCAGAAGAACGTGGACTGTTTTTATAATGCACTGTTGCGCGTTGGCTATTAACGTTCGCCTACGTAATTATTGTCGTTAAGGGGGCCGCCTCGGTTAGCGAGAAATTGCCACATAGACGTTCACCTCCAGCGCAATATTTAAAACTACGATGCGTTATTTAAAAATATTTTTCAATCCAACAGGGCTATTTTTTTTCTCTTAACACCCTTATATTTTTAGTTTTATTAAGATTATTATTATTATTTTTATTATTAATATTATTATTAGCACCGCGTCTTACTACCCGTTCGGGTTATACGCACTTACGCTAATGTGTAATAATAGGGTGATTGTGAGATTAAATGGAGGACCTACAGTTTAACGTGGAATCCGAACCACGGTGGAGGCCTGGCATTCCCCACATTCACAAGATGTCTTGTCAGAGTTGAAGGAAGGGTTTGGCAATCAGATAAATCTGTGCCGGGACCGAGGATTGAAGCCCGGACCCCCCAGCACAGAAGTCTGACGCCTTACCTCCTAGACCGCCAGGTATTAAGAGAAAACAAATGAGTGACAATGTAACATTAGCTCATTTTAAACGATATTTGTGGAGCTATGAGCCTAGTCTTGATGACAAAGGGCTTTGGATTTATCGTTTTCTCTAACAAATATAGTAATTTTCTGACAGGCTCACAACAGAAAATCTTAAGATATTTGAGATCTAGAAGTGAGCTTTCCTCTTTACCTTGAGAAAAGAAG
>CABEEJ010000576.1:14071-70137 GCA_901482245.1 Timema douglasi
CCCCCCCCCTAAAACCACATGCAATGTTTGTATCTTCAAAAAGGATCTTCCTATGAAAATTTGAGTATGTGGATCGTACAGTTAGTCAGCAACGCTAGACTGTTGCCTAAATACGTGCCCCTCTACACCTGGTTTCGTTCTATCTATCCTCTTCTTGTGGCCCAGTGCTGACATCAAGCAAATAAAACACTTATCGACCGCTAACAAGCGTCAACTGACTGCTCCTCTCGTCACAAGTACCGTTGCAATTTGTTGAGTATTACGTCAGTCCTTCCGTTCCATCGTAAAAAAAAAATTGGGCATATACATATGTATGCATGTTAGTGATAGGCCGTGACCTTAGTCGTGTGTGGTTAGAGAATTCGATTACAAACGATGATTTCTAATCAAGAGAAAATGTTGCAGTGGAATGTATAGTTTGAGCGCCATGAGAAGAACCTGATATGAATAATTGAATATAGTCGACATTTCATAGGAAGAGCATTAAAATAACTACAGACATTTTTTCGTAATAAGTATTGATAGAATATTGTCATTTTAACCCTGGAGGCTATTGGTCTGGTGTATCCTTATTTGTGACCTAGGAATACTTTGTGACTGAAAATTTTTAGATGGTTCACCAAATGGTTATTAAAAAAAAAAGTTAAAAAAATGTTGAACTCCAGAAGACCTAGGAAGCTAAAATTCTGAAGGCAGGTAAACCCTAATCCAAGAGAGCTAAATAAAATTTTATGAAGGAAAATTCTTATTAGGGGCCCCGAAAATTGGGAGTTTTCGAAACAAAGTCGAAAAAAATTGAAACTCAGAAGAAGAAATAGGAACATGAAATTATGCATGAAGGTCGCCCTTTACCCAAAATGATACATCCATACTTGGTAACACAAAGTTCTTTTTTGGGACCCCAAAAATGGAAGAGGAGGGGATCCAAACAACCAAAGTTTAAGAAATCTCAAATTAAAGAAGACCTAGGAAGCTTAAATTTTGCAACCAGGTAGTCCTTGACCCAAAAGGGTACAGGTATACTTGATTACAGAAAGTTCCTACGAAGTTCCTCAAACTGGGGTGTGAAGAGGGGGCGGAGGGGGGAAGGGCTCCTAATAAACCAAAGTAAAAAAACTCGAAGCACGGATGACCTAGGATTTAAAAAAATCAGGCAGGTGGATACTAAAATATTTTAATATATAATATAAAAACTATTTAATATATAATAATTCCCAAATATCGCAGGACAAAACCTAATGAAGTCGGATTTTATACATACAATATTTTTTTTGATCTTATTTAATTTTTTGAGCTCTTTCATGAATTAAATGAACTGAGTGAGGGTCTTACGTTTTCAAGCTATACTAAAAAGATAATGTGCAGCCTAATTATTCAATTCAAGTTCGCTTAATGTCAACAAGCTTATATATCAGTAAATTTCAAGTCATTTCTATGAAGATATCGCAGTTCTAAGATCCACTTGATCGGTGTCACTAAAACAATGTCATATTGTGATGTATCTGATAGCTCTTGAGCTGCGAGCTGATCGCTTCGATGTGTGTGACATTAATTAGGGCCCTTTTATACAGGCGTTTCGTGACGCGCGTTCCCTAAATACACAGGAGACAATGAGTGCTTTCATACTCTTTCGCGCGTCATTTATGTCGTTGCGATCTGAAAAGTGTGTCGTCTTACCCTAGAGACCACAACACCACTTCAAAAATGACAACAATCCAATATACATTATACAGGATGATCCAAAAGTCGCGCAATCCTGTTTTTCCAAGGATATTTCTCGCAAAATAACATGGAAAATGAACGTACTGTTTATCTGTATGGCAACACTGTAATGTTGGTCGGGTGTTGCACATTCTGTGTGACCTTGAGACATACACTTGTTCTAGCTAGTTGAGTCACAGAATTTTAAAGTGTGAGATGAATTTTTCACGAACAGAGCGAGTATTTATTTTGTAACATTATTTTGAGGCCAACTCATGCATGGAATGCCAACAATCGTTTGTCCGTAGTTTTCCAGAATCACGCGTGCTGGATAAATCAACAATATGCCGAATTGATGGCACAAAATATAAGTTGTTTCTTTGGGTTGCGTGACTTTTGGATCAACCTGTATAAGTATAAACAATGTGGCATTTGATCCAGGAATCAACTTTTGTATCGACATGTTGGTGAGACCGCAGGGCGACCAAACTCTAAACCCCGTGTGTTGGAGCCTCAGTGTATCTCAATACCGTTATCAATGGACTTTTGTGCCAGGTTCTTATTTGTGTTTGGGTATTTATTGTCCGCCGCTTTATTTGTTCCTGAAATGGAAACAAAATGAGGAACATGATGCACTAATCCATCACGAGTGGTAGAAAATAAAGAGACTGGCAACCCTGGTCTCTGGTTTACCCATTCCCTTCCTGACCCTTTTCATGAAACGTGACATATGTTGCTTGTATGAAAACAAACGCCAAGAAGGGACCTAAGAGTTGGCTTAATGTTTGAAACTATAGTATGATTTTGGTAGGAAGAACAGTAGAGGTTATTTACTAAAGTTACTAAAACCATTTTAATATATTCATACATCTAGTCATGTTTATCTGCATCTGTCACAATTGATGGAGGATAACACAAATAATAAAGTAAAATGTAATCATTGTTAGCTATAAAGAAATACGTTTGAATTTTTTCTACTGTTCTTCCAACCAAAGTCAAGGTATAGCAAAGGAAGGTTTTTTGCTATTAGGTGAGCCAAGTAATTATAGAGAAGACAAAACATTTTATCCTAACGAAATCTGGTCAAATGACAACCCGGTTATTTCGTAAAGAGTTGTATTGTCTGCATGACTATTTCAGACAAGACAATATCACCGAACCTTAGAGATGGGGAGTGAGAGGATTTGAAATTTTATTTGTCTGTTAAAGTCAAAGAGAAACGTTATTAGATCTACTTTCACGTAGATATAAGTCAAGTCATGTGATCTACAGCTGTCACTTTTTATAATAACTATAAAATAACACCGATAATATAGTAGCTGTTTTTAATGTTGACCACAAAAAAGGTGTTTGTATTTTTTAATATCGGTAAAATATGGGTTTCCTATTTCACAATGATAAATAAACGGCCGGGGGTTGGGTGTTGTGTCTACTTGATATATAAGATGGAGATGGAGGGGACGCGAGAAAAGGTAAATGTTTTTGCAGTTTTTATATCAAAACTTTTTTGGCTAAAATATAAAGTATTACTCCGATAGGAACATAGATAAATAAATTTTCTTCCCACGGTGACATAAAAATTCCTTAATATCCGTCAAAAGTATTTTAAATTTAATGAAAACTTTTTTCTTCATTCAAAAAGTTTTGTTATTTAATACCGCTATGGTCATGACAGAAATTCAACAACTGTGTTATCACCATGCGAAGAAAATTAAACACTTATGTTTTTACTGGAACAATATTTGATTTATTTTGGCAACAAACAAACAAAAAGGTTTTTCTATTAAAACTGCAAAAAAAAACACATTTTTTCACGTATTTTATATCCACATCTTTAGTTAGTTTATAAGTCGTCTTATGATATAATCAGTAGAATAAGAAAGTGAAAGCTATTCGCCTCAAATAACAATAATAATTTTCTAATAATTTCTTCCTATTGGAATCCTATAGTTGTAATGATTTAGAATTAAGGTGAAGCTATCTAAATAAAAGGAAATTATTATTTAGGTTAGGATAACAAGTCCATTCTAGGTAGAAACAAATTGTGACACTTAAAAAAAAAATTATGGTGTTCTATTGAAAGCATGACTTGTTAGTCTGTTGAAATTCTCACTAATCTCCATGAGTTGTAGTTGTTTCCTGTTTTCACATTCTTATCAGGTGTTTTATCTGGCGTGACAAATCTTCTGGCGCTTGTAAATCTTTTGATCGTGGAGAAATCGAACCGCATTATCTTTTTCGTCACAATCACGGGAAAGTTTTGATAAACGGGGGGGTTGGTCGGGGAGGCTACATGTGTAAATTACTAAGTGTGTTTGAGAGAGAGAGAGAGAGAGAGAGAGAGAGTGAGAGTGAGAGAGAAAAAGGGGGGTGGAAGGTTGGCCTTTTCCTCCATGCACATTTTTGATTTTCATGTGCCTTTAAAAAGATTTTATTGAAATAGTGTTTTAAATGTTAATTAAACTCATACCTCTTCGGTGGCTGCATGATCTAAGGCCTCAAAATCTTGCTAGACCAGACTATTGACGACAGGAAGGTCGGAGTTTGAATCCTTGTTGGGTGTATTGAGGATGATTTTTCTAAAATAGTTTTCTACTCCCCCTCCACGAAAATTCAGGAACATTTCCTGTAAATTAAACCTTACTTTACCCTTAACCAATTAGTGTAATTAGTAAATATGCGTACAAACTGAACAGGTAGTAAGATGCAGTTCTAAGAAAAACTAAACCAATTTTATCGAAGTTAGACTATAGTTCTAATACAGTTATTTCAAATATATTTTTTAAATTTCTTAACAAAATATACTCCAATAAAATACTTCGTGCTATAAGTGGGAATGCACCCATTAGTAAAAAAAATTGAGTGGGTATAGTACACTTATTCTAATAAAATATATAAAAGCCGATAAAGGATGATGAGTCTTAAAATTACATATATATAGTAATATAGTATGTATGTATAGGCTATACACACACACTTATATATATATATATATATATGTATAGGCTATACACACACACTTTTATATATATATGATAAAAATTTTGTGTGTGGGTTTGAACTAGATTTGTTGGGCACCACTCCTAGAGATTACACTTAGGAGAGAGGAAAAAAAAAGCCTTTTCCTTAGCTAGCTCTGACGATGGCCCTTAAAGCTAGAGACGACTTGATGTTCTCGGGAACGTTTTCTAAACAATGCGATATTAATTTTTTAATAATGACACTACCTACAAGAATGATACTAAAGAAATCCCTACAAGAGTTGGAAAAAATACCTAGAATACAACAATGAACAATGTAAATACTATGAATCAATGAATGAATGAATGATTGTACTTGATGAAACCACCAATTAAAAAAAAAATACACAACCATTGCAACTTTCTGTGGGATATTATTATATTCCCTATTCCAATCTAACCTATGGACGTCCGGTTGGATAAATTACTAAATTTACAAATGAGAAAATAATAATAATAAACATAAATATGTATGTCTTTGTTATATATGTAACACATATAATACAAGATAATTAAATTCAAAATAATAATTTATCACTTTTTATTCAATATGGATCAAAAGATACACATTGTTTGACCAGTGTAAAATAAATTATAATGTCTATTAGTTTAGTAAAGCTGTTTAAGTAAAATATGGATTATCTGGAGATTATTAAAATATATAATCAATTTAAGGCCTAGAAGTTGCTTCTAAAAGTTTTCATAATTTTTGATGTCGGATTATGGAGATAAATGTATGTAAAAAAATGTAGACTCATCAGATCTCACCGGGGAAAGAGAATATTGTTCATGATCCTTCCTTCTAAGCTATTGGTGGAAAATTAAGTTCTTCATACTAGTCTAAATATTGAATTCACTAAAAAAAATATATATATATATAGGTTGATAGCTAGGCCTATGGCTCATTTTGGATGTATTTTAAATTAATTGTATCATTTTTGCTAAGACGAACACATATTTCGTCCTGGGAGTTTTCAGATACCAAGAAGAAGAAGATTCTAATTTTATTCAAACACTGCTCCAAGTATCGTCTTCTAAAAACAAATTTAAAAATCGTTCTTTTCTACAAGTTTAAGGAGAATATTAATATACTATAACAAAGGTAAAAAGATTGGTCCCGAAATATAACATACAATTTATTCTAATCTAAAAGTTTAAACATTTTAGAAATAAATATGAAAAAAGTTAAATAGAGAGTAAAATCTTAACCTCTAATTGTCAAAATCTATTTTCTTTTCCCAAGAGTCTTTGCACAGGTTTACTCTGTGTGTGAGTGTGTGGGGGGGGGGGATCAGCTCTGTCCAAATAAATATCTCACTTATTTTATTTTCACGCCGAACAAGAATCTCTCTTCACTTGCCATCAAATGATAATAATTATATCGAGTAGCTATGACTGACCATGAAAATGTACAATAAGAACTCAACAGACTAATTCAAAGGATAAATATGTTTAATAAAAAGGTAAAGGTTCTCCCACATTCAAAATTCGTTATTATTATTATTATTTTATACAGTGATAGATGATCTTCCCTTCCAATTCTTGTGAATGGACATAAAGTGTATTTGGCACGACAGCATAGTTCTATGTCGCGGATGAACCTAGAAACACATTTTATTCTTCAACATCATCAACAACAGTTTCCAACCTGTGGCCGGATCAGTTTAGTAAAATGCCTCCATCTTTCTCTAGCCTTCCACCATTCTTTCTCCTTTGGGGTCCCGGGTTCAATCCCCGGTCCCGGTACAGATTTATCTGATCACTAGACCCTTCCTTCACCTCTGACAAGACATCTTGTGAATGTGTGGAATGCCAGGCCTCCACCGTGGTTCGGATCCCACGTTAAACTGTAAGCTCCTCCATTTCATCTCACAACCAGCCTACCATTACACATTAGTGTAAGTGCGTATAAACCGAATGGGTAGTAAGACGTGGTGGTGATAATAATAATAATAATTTCTCCTTTGATAATTGCTACTCGTATTCTCCTCTCACTTGCACACTTTCTGTTATCTGCTCCTCCAATATCTTTCTTGACGTACTTTGCTGTATTTTTAGTTATTAACTATTTTCGATTATTAAAATTTTAATTCACAAAAAAAAAACGTATAATATATTTTAAAAATTAGAAAAATAAAAGGAAATATATAGTATGGTGGCGAATAACACCAGACAATGTGTGTTCCCCAGTTTATTCGCCACTGGTTCGTTTGGCACGCTCTACGTGTCAAGTGGTGTAAACCTAAACTACTTGTCTAGCTATCAAAATAAACAAACGCGGTTATCTTTGTTTTAACTACGATTGAGAACGTGTGAGAATTTATAAACAATTATGAATACATCACCACATTAAACTTATGTTTTTGTTGTTTTTTGCGCATGTCATGGTTTCCGAGAAATTCTCTAAGGATTCAGTCGTCAATTTTCACTTTCTTGCTTTCCTTGAGTAGAGAAATTATTGTGATCGTAAAAAAAACACTCTAGATTTTGTTGGATGTTAACGGTCCATGACCTGAAACCGAAAAAGTATTTTTTTTTGAGAAGCCATCTGTCTGTCTGTTACTGAGGCTATAGCCTAAATCATTTGACCGATCGGTCTAAAACCTGGTGGGATATCTCGGTTTTTATAAAGTTCTTCAAAGGGGTTTTCGGAATAACTAACTCTGTGATTAAGGGTATTTACTTCAGGGTGAAAAGAGAGAAAAAAATATTTTCTCAAATTTAGATTTAATGATTTTGATTAAATTTCTAATATTGGCATTGTTTGGCATTACAAAGAAAATGACAGATCTCAATTTTCCATGCAAATTAATATGAGGCTAATTCACATAACCGGAAACATACATTTTTGGTCACATCTTCACAGCTACTAGAGTTAAAAAATAACTCATCATAGTAAAGTTGTAATAATACTAAATATAAAATATATTTATTACATAGAATTTATATTTTACGAAAACAATATTTTTGAGATATTGGCAAATATATATATATATATATTTTAAATTGAGGTCTGGTAAATGAATTGTTATTATCTTTGGTGGAATATTTTTGTAAGTATGTATATTTTTTCATTTCACATATCTTACGACTTTCTAGGTAAAGGCGTGAGAAACTCTGAGCGTTGAACCGTTAACATTAATTTTAATTTTAGAAGATGACTAATTATATTTATATATAAAAAAAATGAGAATTTTTTGGTTAGTCATCTAATTCTGTATCTGTACTCAGGTTAATCATCCTGTGAAAATTTTAAATTCTTGAATCTTCAGGGGTGACCTGGCGGTCTAGGGTTCAATCCTCGGTCCCGGCACAGATTTATCTGATTACCAAACCATTACTTCACCTCTGACAAGACATCTTGTGAATGTGGGGAAAGCCAGGCCTCCACCGTGGTTCGGATCCCACGTTAAACTGTATGTCCTCCATTTCATATCACAATCACCCTACCATTTACACATTAGCGTAAGTGCGTACAACCCGAACGGGTAGTAAGACGCGGTGCTAGTAATAATTGAATCTTTAGAGGAAAGTAATGTATTTGTATGACTTTGATTTAGAAAAAATAATAATTACGTAGGCCCAATTAGCATAGATCATCTATAGAAGAAGACTCACTTGGATTCGTGGATGTGCGGTCGTGGTACTCCAATTTAAAGACTAGCATCTCCATCTCCAAAGCACCAATTTAAAATAATAGATAGATTCCTAGTAGCTAACGCACAGCTGATAGTGTCATCGCCACATTGCTTTATTTTACCTTGACCACAAATTGTGTACTCAATAGGATACTTATTAAAGTTTCATTTCGACCTCGGTGGTCTTGGGGTAAATTTCTCGCCTCAGGACCCGATTTTCTTCTCTTTTTTATTTGGTTCATACCCAGTTGGGGACGACGGATTTTCCTTGAGTGAACAAAATCCGTAGCACAACTTCTTTCGGAGGGGAAGTAAAACCGTCGTGGTCCCAAGTCGATTGTGGCTTGTAAAATAACCCTGGAAGGTAAGTGTTAATAACTTTCCTGGCAAAATTAATTGGCCCTTTTACTCTTGCGCGTGAATATTATCCTGTTCTTATATAATCAGTCATTCCAGAAGGTGCACATTAAATACCTGAAACCTATTAAATTATTAAAGGTTCATTTATTTGCTTGAGATTTTATTTTCATAATCAGAACCAGCTTAGCTTTAATTATTATACTTTGAAACGAACATATTTGTCTAAAATAAACTCACGTGGTTTTTATACCTGCGTGTGGATCGTTCGGGAGGGAAAAAACAATTGCGTAAATCAATGACCCACTTTTTTTAGAAAATTCTTCATAAAAAGGTAAATACAATTTTCTTTGTAAAATTGTATGCTATCGGTGATCTTGAAGGCTAAGGATAAAATGTAAGTTATATAATATTTATATACGAGCTGAAAATAGCGAGCTTAAATCGGACAGGCCTGAAGTTAGCTTGGTTACCACTTATCACCATCACGCGTACACTCCATTCAACCTTCTTACCGGCTCAACATAAGACCGGTAACGTGCATTGCCATTGGTGTTGTTGTTGTTAAGAAGCGATGGAAGAAAACAACCCGTTTACAACTTTGATGGATGACATGAACAACCTATTTAACAGCCTCCACCTTCTTTCCAGAATATCTCAGCGCCTTTCAGATTATGTCATCCAAGATGGATGGTCCTGTACTTCCTTATAGATGATCTTCTTTCTCCCCTATCCCCCCCGCCCCCCATTTTAATGGACTTTCTGATCAAATCCGCAGATATGGTTTTTAATACCATGGTTTAATCGTAAAATGAGGTATCGTATAATTCTTAGTCCACTTTGATGGCATAATCATCAAAAGTATCACTCTAGCAGTAAACTAGACTATCAATGATGAGGATATCAGGGTTCGATACTAGTCGAGTGTGCTGAGGGTGGTTTTCCGTAAATGGTTTTCCGCTCTCTCTCTACGCAAATACAGATACACTTCTTATAATTTCCACTTTTCTCATCTCTAACCCACTAACGTTATTATACTACTATAAAGCCAAACGACTGACTCATACACTAACATTAATGTTTACCCACTTTCAGATGTGCTAGAAACTTTAAATTTGGTAAAATTATAGCTTCTAGCCTGTAACTTACGAGAAAATATCAAAAAGTTAAAAACAAAGTTTAACCCTCTAAAAAAATTCAAAATGGCAGAACAACCTTTAAGTCGGTGCTGACCTTTCTTTGGAAGTTTCTCATGGCTAAACGGTAAGACCTATAAAAAATCTGCTCTGGAACTACATTATGCTGAGACCATCAGGTATCGTAGCAGGGTCTAAAGTCTACATTATTAATCAATACCCTTGGAATACCCATCAATGCACTATCTAAAAAAAAAAAGTAGTACTTGGTTCTTTTGTCGCCATAACTTTTTTTTTCTCTAGAGGGAGGGGGGAGGTGCCCCAACACCTATGGCACTAACGCTGCACACGAATCAACAGCTCGTTGAATGATTCTTTCGACAATCTAAAATAGTTAATATATTTATCATCGTCACCCTTCAATGCATGTAAAATGTTGTCAAACGCACCATTTATAAAACTACATTATTAAAGTTAAAGATAGATACCTCAACCCTTTCGGGGTTTTTGCTGGCGTTTTTTTCTTTTGTAAATATAGCAAGTACACACTTAAGGGCTTTACTTGGGGGAGGACTGAAAGCGATGCAGCTTTTTCGAAATTATGTATTATTTACGAAACCGTTTGATATTTCTTAAAATGGTTTTCAACAACACTTAGGCTTAAGTTTTGACCAGTTAAAGATTTTAAATTTTGAAATAAAGTTTTAGAAAATGTTGGGTAACTTATATATAACCTTAAAAACCATCCTGCATTTGATTCGAATCTTCTGTTGTGGCCCTATCAAAACATTACTTTATTTGATAGAGAATGACTAGTTCTAGGTTTATATAGTTTAAATTTAATCTCAAAATTACAACTATTGGCGTAAAGAGTAGTTGATTTTTTCTAAAAAATTTGAACTTAAAATTTAAGCTTTATAGTGAGATAGGGACCTGTTGATATATTTCGCCTAAATTTTGGTTAAAACCATAAATGGAGGGAATTCTATAAGGCACGGCACGGCGTTGGTACAGTGTGCCGTCTTTATTCACGGTAGGTGACGTCCACGGCAACGGCGAAAAACCGTCACGTGTGAAAGCATACCTACACATATACTCCATATACTCACAAGTATAATAAATTTCAATTATGACTAGATTTATTTACGTCGATTTCCTCAACCTATCAGTGCTATTCACATTAAACCACTAGGTATAGTAAATATACATCTGTATTTGCGCGGAATGAGAATATTTAACAATGTAGAGAATAAAAATAAACCTAACTGGTTTTCTATTCCTGCAATATTATTCTAGTTTATCGTCTAGTTCAAATTCTCTTCTATATCACCGATTAAATAGTTAGGTTACCAAATATTATTAATGCAGCTAAACGCATTATGTCCATGTATTTTCATCAGAGTTTTTATAAAATTATTTATCTTGTATGTTTTTTTTATATGCAAATACGTTATGGCTTTTTAAACACGTTGAAAAAAATATAATTTAACAAGCTAAGTGTGAGGCTGTTTGATATATTCAAAGAAACAAATAGATGCAATAAATAAAAAGTTTTTCCTAAAATACGATTTAGTTAAATGTGGCAAACCAATATATTAAATAGTTATATTATAAGGAACACTAGACTATAGGATAGGGCCATAGTATAATACGTAAAAGAAAGAGTGCTACCTTTCAGGGTAAAAGGAGTGTACAGCCAATAGCATTATGTTTTCAATTGAAATAACCACACAATAAAGCGCGCAATAACAGCAATTAGGAACATTCTCATTACCATAAGTGTTTCTTGTAAGAAACTTTTGTAGTCTTAACACGGTAAATTCATAATTATAAAAACCTCTTTTGACCACTTTCCCATATAATAAATGGCTAAACATTTTGAAAACGATGTAATCGATTTTGTAAAAACACTAATTTGTTAATAGAACGTCGTTAAAATTGATAGGGCATTAACACAAAGTTGATAAGTGAACACGTATGTCAGCTTAAAATGTGGCTTGAAATATGGTTATATGATATGATTCACATTTTCCTGTTAGCATACACTTTATTATGATTTAATATCTCTTGAGAAATCCACAGAGTTTTTAAGTAATTATTGTAATAATCTATATAAAGTAGGGGGGAGGGGGGAGGGCTACATGGTATGATGGGTCTCTATTTTGACAGGCATTGGCAGTTTACTGTCTGCAACCGTACACAGTACTTCATTTTGAGACGGTGATGAAATACTCATATTTTAGCATTATTTCAAATTATTCAATTGTTTGCATTACCAATAAAAAGAGGTAATTTAGTAAACAAACAAAACAATGACAGACTTGACTGCGACATCAGAGTTTTTTAATACAAAGAACAAGTCGACTAATCTTCATTCTACAATAAATATTTTTGTTCACGTTTTGAGGATCGTAGGATTAGCTCCAGTAAGACTCGTTAGAAACCAAGAGGTTGGCGATGGCGAATGGGCCACCAGGCTACCAGGTGTGTCTGAAGATTCTGGAAACCGTACCAGCAATCAACAAGTCAGCCGGATGAAGTACCAGGTGTCAACTGCAGGAAAGATTTACAACATTGTATTAGCGATAATCATTCTCATCACTACTCCAATTAACGTCATAAAGATGTACAAAACTTTCACAGAATATCAAACAATTTTGACAGCATACACGTTTGCAGTTTATCAGGGCACTAGCAGTCTTGTATCTCTTCTCTTCATCGCAATGTTCACGTTTGGTCACTGGGACAAGATTGGAAAAGTCTTGGATATGTTCAACCAATTTGACAACATATTTATGGTCAATAAACTTGCCGCTCATCGTAAAACACGTATGTTTATGTTTTTGGAAATATTAGCTATTTGTGTATTGGCAATTCCTTATATTTTAATTGACGCCATGCTTATCCATGATTATTTTCTAGAAGCTGGTAGTTTAATTGTTACGACTCAATTTGTCCGTTGCGTTCAGTTCATGTTTAATCCACTTGTCAGTAATATGGCTTTGTTAATCAAACAACGATTTCACCATCTGAATAAAAATATATCACAGATTTCTGGGAAAGAGAAAGTACACACTGTACGACCCGGTACTCAAACTAAGGACGCGAATAATCCCTCAAGCCTAGACAGCAACCTAGTTCACTCCATACTCCTTTCTAAAGTTCCGGTATCCGACCCATCTCGCACCCGGCGGTTAAAAAATCTCCGAGAGGCCCACAGTAGTCTTTGTGATGCCATCCGCGATGTGAATAGAATATTTGGACTCTTAATTCTAGTGAGCTTGCTTTCCAATTTCATGGAACTGATATTTCAAATGTACATGGCGGTGTATATGTCTTTTCAAGATGGGGTATCATTAGGTATAGCGCTAGCCGTTTATGAGACACTTGTTGTCATCATTAGTGCCATGTTCCTGACGTTGAGCTGTGACTCTGCAAGCTCTGAGGCGAGTGACACCCTCGTTGTTCTGCAGAGGACGACCCTCCTGAAGAACCTGGACCAGTCTACCATGACGGAGATACAGCTGTTCCTACAGCAGGTCACCAATAGGAAGGTGCAATTCACTGCCAGAGGGTTCTTCAACCTGGATCAACGCCATGTGTTTCTCCACTCTCGGAGCTGTGCTAGCCTATCTAGTCATTCTTGTTCAGTTCCAAATTAACTAGTGATATTTACACCATTTAAAAGCTAAGTGGGTCGCTTAGCAAAATCTGGGACAAATTGCAATAGTTCAGAAGCGCCTCAGTATTTAATAAGTCAATTGCTATTTAAAATATGCTCCACGTCAAAATGGAGAGGAGAGGTGTAAATATTTTCGTAAATATTTTAATGCAATATGTTTTTTTAAATTCAATAAGAGGATAAATTAGCTCATTTAAATGACGTTTTACAAGAAATGTTGCAATTTTGAGATGTATGTAAATGTTTATAGCCATACATCAAACCTTAATCAAACAAAATGTTTTTCTAATTCGTGATCAATTTAACACCACATATGATATTAAAAAACTATGCAAAGTTTTACTAAGATAAACACAATTTTGGCAATCACCTCACAAATTAAATGTATTTGGGATCAATAAAACAATTTATGATATTAAACATTTTTATGTGTTACTATTTAACTAATTTATAGGATTTACCGGCATTACTGGTAAAGTTGACTGATACGACTTTAAGTTATTTTAATCTGGTCGATTAGTTGATTAAGGGTCATAATTTTAATCCCAATTGGGCATAGTTAGGAAGAAATTTCCTTAATTTTTCCCAAATATATCTCCTCTATACTCTCTCCTCCCCATCAATCTTCAATTAATATAGTCAAATGCTTGTCTGTAACTAATTAACCTTGACAACTTTATACATATATAAGCACCAAAAAGGGTAACGTTGTGTTAAATTTTTCGTCATTCTTACTCTGGCATTTTATCTCAAATTTGTTTTATTGTTTGATGGCAATAATAATAATAATAATAACAATAATAATAATGATGATGATAATAATGATAATAATGATAATAATAATAATAATAATAATATGCATTGAGATAGACTGATCAGAAATTCAGATTTCTATTCTCTTTAAAGCAGAATATTAAAATCGTAAATCAAATTTAGAGAAGTACAAATCAACTAGTGTGGAAAAGATTCCAACATATTTTAACTCTATATTTATATTAGGCATTGTTACTATAAAGTTCGTTTATGTGATATAAATTTTCTTAACCAGGCATGTAATAAATAGATTATCCTTGGTTTATACTCACGTTCATATTAAGAAAGTAGTAACTTTCATTCTACATGAATAGTGAAAATAATGGTAGGATAGTATTACTAGATCTTGCTTTGGGCTGTGGGTGATATTTATATTTAGTTAATTAGTCATAGCTAGAACATTGTCGTATAGTTCAAAGTCCTTTATGATTTTATACACCAAGCTATGTTCCAGTCCGTTTGACTTATTCAGGAATTCAGGAAAAAAATGTGTTCGGACATGATCAAATCCATAGTACCCCCTAATATATAAGGGATGAAATTCTCTTATAAAATTATTAATCGCACTAAGACCAGTCAGTTTATTATGGACAATATAAACGTAAACAAGAGAAGTTTAAAAAAAAGCCTCAATAAGACTATTGGCAAATACCCAGGAAAAGGAGTATTATTCTTTGATGAGTTTTGGTTTGGCACACGCTCAAAAATTGAATATGGATGATATTTAAAAAAAAAAGTATTTATGACACAGGTCAAGATAAAATTAGGTAGGCAATTATTTTTACGTTTATAATGCTGTAACTCCTATAAATGGAGATAGTTCTAGCTTATTTGCAGCATATGTCGACGCTGACTGTATGAATGTATTTCTTGGACATATGTCACATAATCTTGGAAAAAAGTTAGGTTTCATGGCTGCCAGAACGTAAGATCGCCATTTAACGCTATCCTGAGACACCTCCATCCAATCCCTAAACTGACACCAAGCCTCCCTCAAATTTATTTTAACATTATCCTATCAGCGATATTTTGGTCTGACAAGGAGTTTTGTATCTTCAAGTTCTCCAATTAATAATTTTCGTGCTCACCCTTGTTATCACCCATACGTATAATGTGAACCCCCTTTCTCCAAGTTCCCTCCCTCCCCCAATCCATATCGGCCAACATAACTTTAAAATATCCTTAATATATTTGGTGATGTATGTGTTACACCCCAAAAGTGAAACACCTTATTTCATGAATTGGGCAAATTTCTGTTCATTTTCGTGAACTGTCCTCTTCTGTTAATCATTTCGCTAACTGGGAAATATTGTCATTATATCTTGTCCATTTCAATATCGGGAACTTATTGTACTTTATATTTCAAACCTAACTGAAATTTGTTTTAAAAGAAGATATTAAACTAACCTAACTTAACCTAACCTTGTTGTACCTCACTGTTTCAGTTAGCCTTGTATCTTTCCTGCGCACTCGCACCGGCCGCTCTAACCCCCTCCCTACTGCCTGGACCGCTCGCGATCCATGTTTTCTGAGCCATCCGTGACGCTCCTACCTCTGTAATCAACTCCCTTCTTCCTATTGGCTCGCTTGGTGTTCAATAGCACTCTCGTTTTCCCGAACCAATGGGAAGCTCCCTTTTCTCTGATTGGACAAGGCCAGGTAGCAGCGGAGGGTATATAACCCTGTGAAATCTTGACTCGAGTTCAGTGGTGACCCACCCTGGCGAACCACCGTTACGCAAGAGCAATAATAAATCGTCATTATTTTTGGAAAGAGCATTTTTCATCGTCGTCACCTATCCTTCCCCGACTACCCCTTACCTCCCACCTCGACTTCGTGTTGTCGGGACTGTTCTTGCACCTCCCACCGCGACTTCGTGTTGCCGGGACTGTTCCTGCACCTCCCACCGCGACTTCGTGTTGCCGGGACATTTCCTTTGCCCCCCACCGCGACTCCGTGTTGCCGGGACTCTGTACTCCCACCCTCCAACCTGTTCATACTTTCCGACGGTGACCCCACGGGATGGGATACACCCGCCGCGCCGGCAAGCCCCACCGACATAAGACTCTAAAGAAGACAGCGACCACCAAACAGTACTCCACACATGGACCCATCTACTACTGCAGCCACCAGACCTCCGAACGCCAACACTCCGCTCCAGGATCTCCAAGCATAGACAATTCCTCCCCTCGACTTTCCCCCACACCGACCATCCGACCCCCACCTACTCCAATTTCCCCAGAACCCGCCTATGTTTTCTCCCCCATCTCCCTTCCTTACCCCCATCCACTGGACCCACGAGATCGACGCCTCGTCGCCCGGAAGCTGGACTTCGAAAAAACCAAACCTGTCCACGCGAAGCCTCAGTAAAAGGGATAACAACCTTTCATTATAAGACGTTTAAAAGTTGCATTGACTTAAAGACCAAACTCGTTTTTTGCGTTTTAACTTCATGAATTGGACAAAAACTCGTCAAGTTCATTAATTAGATAAATATTTTAGCGGCCTAGTTCATGAATTAGCCAGTTCATTAACTGGGCAACAACACAAGCGCTAGCTGATTAATTGGACCAGATGATTTGTTTTTTACCACAGTCAGTGAAATGGACAGCCAAAGAAGACATTTCACTGAATGAACAGAAATCCGTCCAATTCATGACGTGGCTGATTTAACTTTTGCTGTATAACATGTACAAACCATGAAGTTCATACTTATTTAACTTTCTACATCCCTCTTAGGTCCAAATTTATGTCCCAGCACTTTGTTCTTTAGAAATCTCAGTATATGTGATACGGCCAAGAGAAACATGCCACATGTCGCGCGAAGAAATTGTTCGTCAGAACGTACATTGTCAACTCGGACCCGCCTCAGTGGAGTAGTTGGCTGACGCGCTTGTCGTGCTGAGGACGGGGAGATCGAGGTTCGAATCTCGGTCGGGTGAACTGGGGGTGGTTTTTCCTAAATGATTTTCGACTCTCCCTCCACGAAAATGTGGGTTACTTCCTCTAATTCAACCTTCTCAATTCCATAATCCATTAGAGTAATCAGTACTTAAAGCGTATAACCCGAACGGGTGGTAAGACGCGGTGCTAAATATAATAATAATAATAATAATAATAATTGTCAATTCGGGTTGAAAATGATGGTTTCTAGATTGCAAAGCAACCTGATAGTTCGAAACATTAACTACGATCTCAAGGTGGGTTTTGCGCGGGAAATTAAATCATGTCTTAAACATTGGCTACCGTTTACCACGAATTGGTAAAAACATATAATTGATGTTTAAAATATTATTTAAAAAAAGTAGTTTTATAGATAATTATAGCTAATAGGCAATTTTATAATTTTCAGGTAGAAATAAAAACTAATAAATGTATCTATGGCATGTTTTTCTTAGCCGTATCACTTATTATTAGTAACAAATTGAGATACCACGCTAAATATTCGTAAATAACATTGGGTAGGCTTATAGCTTTGTATTTTCTCTGTTTAATATTTTAAAAGAAAAGACCAAATGACAATAAATTACTTACAAACTGAATAATAGTAAGTGTTAACTACCCTTAAATTTCATCCCTATCAGTTTACCAATATTGATATATGTACAATGTATGTTTATATTTTTGGTAATTTATGTCTATTCTACATTTATTTTAAATAAAATTACCCAAAATGATTTCGCACTCTTCCTTCACGCAAATGTCTGTACATTTATTTTAAATTATATCTTTCTGATCCCTACATTACCTGTGTAAATGAAAGTTGATAACCCTTAGAGCAGTAAGACGTGGGATAAAAAAAAATAGCTATCAACTTTTTAAAGTCTTGACATGAAGATTCATGTGAATGGCAGCTGTCGGTTTTGACATACAGTTTCAATATCGACACTCGTAAAGAATAATATTGTGTTTTATTCAGTTTTTGCTGTTATATTATATATATATTAAAATAAATACTCTCTATACGGTGCTCTGAATGTAACATCCCAGAATTGATGGGTAACTTGTCTGTGTTTGTGTGTGTGTGTGTGTGTGTGTGTGTGTGTGTGTGTGTGTGTGAGTGCGTGCGTGCGTGCGTGCGTGCGAGTGCAAGAAATATAGAGGGAAAGTTTTAAAAGGCAGTTGTGGATCCAGAAGGGGGGGTGGTTAATTAATATTAACAATTAGTTTATTTTTTAAGTATATTATAATCACTTAAGGTTATCCAGTCACGTTATATCTCACTAGACAGTTGCTTCGCGTGTCAATAGCTGTCAATAATAATGTTTTACATTTTTTAACACACCATTTAACTAACAAAAATTAACAAAAACCATTAATAAACTTAAACTTGTATGTGCGTATTTTTAATATTCTAATTAATTCTAAATGACTCTCAAATTGTGAAGGATAGCATCATGTTTTAAATTGAAATAACCACACAATAAAGCGCGTAATAACAGAAATTAGGAACATTCTCATTACCATAAGTGTGTCTTGTAAAAAACTATTCTAGTCTAACACCGTAAATTCATAATTATAAAAACCTCTTTGACCAATTTCACAGATAATAAATGGCTAAACAATTTGAAAACGATGTAATCGATTTTGTAAAAATTCTAATTTGTTAATAGAATTTCGTTAAAATTGATGTAGCATTAACACAGACTTGATAAGTGAACAGGTATGCCAGCTTATAATTTGGCTTGAAATATGGCTATATGATTAACAATGTATTGTTGTCATAAAATTTAATATGATTTAATATCTCTTTAGAAATGTACAGAGTTTTTAAGTATGATAAAAAACTATATAAAATAGGGGGGGGGTGCTACATGGTATGCTCTTTCTCTATTTTGACGGGCATTGGCAGTTTACTGTCTGCAACCTTACACAGTACTTCATTTTGCGATGGTGATGAAATTATCATAGGTTATCGTTATTTCAACATATTCAATTGTTTATATTACCAATAAAATAAGGTAATTTTGGTTAATTTTTGTTTAGGAAACAAATAAAAAAATGACAGATTTGACAGTGACATCAGAGTTTTTTAATACAAAGAACAAGTCGACTAATCTTCATTCTACAATAAATATTTTTGTTCACGTTTGGAGGATCGTAGGATTAGCTCCAGTAAGACTCGTTAGAAACCAAGAGGTTGGCGATGGCGAATGGACCACCAGGTGACCAGGTGTGTCTGAAGATTCTGGAAGTCTTACCAGCAATCAACAAGTCAGCCAGATGAAGTACCAGGTGTCAACTTTAGGAAAGATTTACAACATTGTATTAGTGGTAATCATTCGCATCACTACTCCAATTAACGTCAGAAAGATGTACAAAACTTTCACAAGACATCAAACAATTTTGACAGCATACACTTTTGCAGTTTATCAGGGCACTAGCAGTTTTGTATCTCTTCTCTTCATCGCAATGTTCACGTTTGGTCACTGGGATAAGATTGGAAAAGTCTTGGATATCTTCAACCAATATGACGAAATATTTATGGTCAATAAACTTGCCGCTCATCGTAAAACACGTATGTTTATGTTTTTGGAATTATTAGCTATTTGTGGTATGGCAATTCCTTATATTTTAATTGACGCCATTCTTGTCCATGAGTATTTAATAGAAGTTGGTACTTTAGTATTTACGAATCAATTTGTCCGTTGTGTTCAGTTAATGTTTAATCTACTTTTCAGTAATATGGCTTTGTTAATCAAACAAAGATTTTACCATTTAAATAAAAATATATCACAGATTTCTGATACTTGTAAAGGGAAAGAGAAAGTACCCAATGCACGACCTGATACTCAAACTAAGGACGTGAACAGTCGGTCTAGCCTAGACATCAACCTACTTCACTCCATTATACATTCCACAGCTTCTGTATCAGGTCCATCTCGCACTCGGCGGTTGAAAGATCTCCGAGAGGCCCACAGTAGTCTTTGTGATGCCATCCGCGATGTGAATAGAATATTTGGACTCTTACTTCTAGTGAGCTTGCTTTCCAATTTCATGGAACTGATATTTCAAATGTACATGGTGGTGTATATGTCGTTTGGATATGGGGTATCATTAGGATCATTAAGTTCATTAGGTATAGCGTTAACCTTTTATGAGATCCTCGTAGTCATCATTAGTGCCATGTTCCTGACGTTGAGCTGTGACTCTGCAAGCTCGGAGGCGAGTGACACCCTCGTTGTTCTGCAGAAGATGACCCTCCTGAAGAACTTGGACCAGTCCACCATGACGGAGATACAGCTGTTCCTACAGCAGGTCACCAATAGGAAGGTGCAATTCACTGCCAGAGGGTTCTTCAACCTGGATCACGCCATGTGTTTCTCCACTCTCGGAGCCCTGCTAGCCTATCTCGTCATCTTGTGCAGTTCCAAATTAACTAGTGATATTTACATCATTTAAAAGCTATGTGGGTCGCTTAGCAAAATCTGGGACAAATTGCAAAAGTTCAGAAACGCCTCAGTATTTAATATGTCATTTGTTATTTAAAATATTCTCCACGTCAAAATGGAGATGAGAGGTGTAAATATGTCCATAAATATTTTAATACAATATGCTTCTAAAAAAACTCAATAAAAATTAATTAGCTCATTTAAACAACGTTTTACAAGAAACGTTGCAATTTTAAGATTTATGTTAAATGTTTATCAAACATCAAACTTTAATCAAATAAAAAAATTTAACTCACGATCAATATAACACCACATATGATATTTAAAAACTATGCAAAGTTTTACTAAGAATAACACAATTTAACAATCACCTCACAAATTAATTGTTGTATTCGGATTCAATAAAACAATTATAATATTCCAAATTTGTTATGTGTTACTATTTATCTAATTTATAGGATTTATTTGCATTACTGGTAAAGTTGAATGACACGACTTAAGTTATTTTGATTTCCTTACTATTTCCTAAATCTACCTCCTCTACACTCTATTCTCCCCATCAATCTTCAATTAATATAGTCAAATGCTTGACTGTAACCAATTAACCTCGCCAACTTTATACATACATAAGCACCAAAAAGAGAAGTGGCGAGTTAAATTTATCATCATTCTTACTCTTGCATTTTATCTAAAATTTGTTTTATTGTTTGATGGCAATAATAATAACAAAATACATTGAGTTAGACTGATCAGAAATTCAGATTTCTATTCTCTTTAAAGGCAGAATATTAAAATCGTAAATCAAATTTAGACAAGTCCAAATCAACTAGTGTAGAAAAGATTCCAACATATTTTAACTCTATATTTATTCTAAGGCATTGTTGCTATAAAGTTCGTTTATGTGATATAAATTTCCTTAACTAGGTATGTAAGAAATAGATTATCCTTGGTTTATACTCACGTTCGTATTAAGATCGTGGTAACTTTCATTCAGCATGAATAGTGAAAATATATTTAGGATAATCTTACTAGTTATTTCTTTGGCTGTGGGTGATATTTATATTTAGTTAAGTAGTCATAGCTAGAACATTGTCATACAGTTCAAATTCCTTTATGATTTTATACGCCAATTCATGTGCCAGTCCGTTTGACTTATTGGGTTAATGTTCAAATAAATAACAAGCTCTCTGGCCTTAATAAATAAATGATAATAAGAATTCAGGGGGAAAAAATGTTTGAACATGATCAAGTCTACAATACACCCTAATAATATGCAAAGGATGAAATTCTCTTATAAAATTATCAATCGCACCAAGACTAGTCAGTTCATAATGGACAAAGTATACAATATATTAGTAGTGTATTAGTGAAAAACATGCCACATGTCGCGCGAAGAAATTGTTCAGCATAACGTACGTACATTGTATATTCGGGTTGAAAATGATTGTTTCTAGATCGCAACGCCATTTGTTTGTTCGAAACGTTAACTACGATCTCAAACTTTAGCGCGGGAAATGAAACCATGTCTTAAACTTTGGATACCGTTTACCACGATTTGGTAAAAATATATGTTGATGTTTGAAATTTTACTTAAAAAAGTAGTTTTATAGATAAGTATAGCTATTAGGTAATTGTATAATTTCAAGGTAGAAATACAAACCAATAAAATTATCTATGGCATGTTTTCCTGAGCCGCATCACTTATTATCTTGTAACAAATTGAGAGACCACGCTACATATCCGTAAACAACATTTGTTGGGCTTATAGCTTTTTATTTTCTCTGTTTAATATTTCAAGAGAGAAGACCAATTGACAACAACTTACTTACAAACTGAATAGTAGTAAGTGTTGCCTACTCATAAATTTCATACCTATCAGTTAACCAATATTGATATATGTAGAATGTATGTTTATATTTTTGGTAATTTATGCCAAGCCTACATTTTTTTTTTAAATCCCCAAATTTATTTCACACTCTTCTTTCACGCAAATGCATGTACATTTATTTTAAATTATATCTTTCCCATTCCTAAATCAGTTGTGTAAATGAAGGTTGATAACCCGAAGTGTGATAAGACATGGGTAAAAATAGCTATCAACTTTTTAATGCCTTGACATGAAGATTCATGTGAATGGCAGCTGTCGGTTTTGACATACAGTTTCAATATCGACACTCGTAAAGAATAATATTGTGTTATTATTCAGTTTTTGCTGTTATATTATATATATATTAAAATAAATACTCTCTATACGGTGCTCTGAATGTAACATCCCAGAATTGATGGGTAACTTGTCTGTGTTTGTGTGTGTGTGTGTGTGTGTGTGTGTGTGAGTGCGTTCGTGTGCGTGTGCGCGTGTGTGTGTGTGTGTGTGGATGCGTGCAAGAAATATAAGAGGGAAAATTTTAAAAAGCAGTTGTGGATCCAGAGGGGGGAGGGGGTGTTAGTTAATATTAACAATTAGTTTATTTTTTAAGTATATTATAATCATTACAAGTTATACAGTCACGTTATATCTCACTAGACAGTTGCTTCGCGTGTCAATCGCTGTCAATAATAATGTTTTACATTTTTAACACACCATTTAACTAACAAAAATTAACAAAAACCATTAATAAACTTAAACTTGTATGTGTGTGTTTTTTAATCTTATAATTAATTCTAAATGACTCTCAAATTGTGAAAGATTTTTTTTTCCGTCAGAATTTACCATGAAGGAGCCCCTCAGCCCGCTCCTGTAAGATTACCCTCCCCGCATCCCTCACAATAATCCTGGATCCACCCCTACCTAAAGGTCACCTTGCCACTCACTCCCAGCAACATAGACAGGTTATATATAATACAACCAACCCCGCGAATAAAAAAAAGGGAAGAAGATCATTTCTAAGACTTCCATGTGGTGTTTGTTTTTACTGGTCCGTTGGGTTTCTTCGTGACAAGCGAGTTCATTGTCTCTTCTCGTCAGTCAAGACTCAGCACAGTCTTAGTGGTTTAGAGATCTCAACATCCTGGGAAACTGATACCCGAAACCCTCTTTCCTCAACTCGACCATTCATGGTCCATGTGATTCATTCAAGTGTGCGTCCCGCCATCAGGTTAATGAGTATCCCCAAACCACGTCCAATTCCAAAACATTTGGACTATTCATGCATGATTAAATGTTAATGGAGCCTATTTTTATAAATGAAAACTACAACTCTTAATTTTACAAAAGAGTTTGCTTACATCAAAACTAAGAGATTCAAACTTTAATCGAAAATATTAACCTTTTTATTGTAATAAAAATTAGCTAAATAGTATTAAACACATTGACAACTTTTAATGGGTTCAAAAAAATTGAATACATATAGAAAAGATTCAATGACTCTAACTTATTCAATCTTTTTTTCTATACCCTGTCTTATATATTAGGATATAATTAATATAATGTTTTGTTACTAAGGTCTAACTTCTATGTTGTAGGTTGATTTAAAAAAAAGTATGCATTGTCTGGAGCAATTCAATAACTCAAGTCTATATCATCTGTCGGCTTGTGTCCCGTCAGTTGCTTCTGTCCTCAGTGGTCTTGGGTTTAAGTGATAGCCTCAGGACCCGATGTGTTTTTGTTTTAGCACCGCGTCTTACTACTAGGCCGGTTATACGCTTAAGTACTAATTACACTAATGGGCTAGGAATTGGGAAGGTTGAATTAGGAGGAAGTGAACCCGCATTGGTGCGGAGTGAGAGTTGAAAACCATTTAGGAAAAAACACCCCCAGTTCACCCGACCGAGATTCGAACCTCGATCTCCCCGTCCTCGGCAGTCGAGCTTAACAATCGACTAGCACGTTAGCCAACTACAACACCGAGACGGGTCACAGTAGAATAGACTGCCGACGAGTGGAATATTGGTTTTCGAATACTCAGTCGGGTGTACTGAGGGTGTTTTTTTTTAAAAGGTTTTCCACTCCTCCTATAACTAATTAGAATACACTTACTTTAAAGATAGCCTTCCTAATCCCTAAAAAAAAGTCATTAGCGTAATTACTACATAAGCGTATAGCTCTAACGGGTAGTAAGACTCGGTGTTAAAAAAAATCATTCAACCGGATTTTTTGTTATAGTGGTTGAAACATTCCTTATAGATTTTACTTTCCTAATCCATACACCATTAGAGTAATTAAAACAAAGAATTATTTACCTGATGGATTCTAATATATGGAGCGGAAAAATCAAATCAAATACTAAATGTTAGTATAATTTTTGTTGCTAAATTATATATGAGTACAAAAACAAGTTTCAAAATAAAATAACGTGACAATAATTTGAGAATAAAGGTTTTTAAGACCATACCAATCACCCAAAGTGTGTCTTATAGAGATTATTGTAGGATAACAACGTCAATCGATATTTATGATGATATAAACAGTTATAAGGCACAATAGCCAACAAAAAGTCATTACTTTATTTGAAGTGTTTTTTTCTTCGGTTTCTTTAAAATTCAATTTTGTTAATGGAATTAATATAACACTAACAAAGAGTTGATAAGTGACACGTAGACAAAGTAGATTTTGACTTGAAATATCAATATTATAACGATTATTTAAAAATTATTGTATATTATTTTGTATCTTATACTCAGAACACAATAAAGAGGTTTCTATATAAATTAAAATGGTTATTGTTGATTGTTCAACACGTTTTACCATCCATTCAGGCCATCTTTAAAGATAATCATTATAATCGTTTAGAAAAATATTGTGTCTAGCCCTGCTTCGAACAGAGTGGTGTGTAATTCGAGAGTTTACTGCTTAAAGACAAACACCATACACCACACTTCATTATTCGTCGGATATTCGGTGTGCATATCTTACGGCTATTTGAACATATTCATTTGTATACATTCTCAATAAAATTATATTATTTTTACTATTTTGAATACACAAAATGGAAGATTCGAAAACATCGATTGAGGCACAAGGCATTGAGAATTCGTTAGCTAATCTTCATTCTGCAATAAGTATTTTTGTTTATGCTTTGAGAATTATAGGATTAGCTCCGGTCAGACTCTTTAAATGTGAAAAAAAATGTATGGGGGTAAATATCAGCAGGAGACGACGTGTGTTTGAAGATTCTGGAAGCTGTACCAGTGAGAAAAATGTCAGCCGGATGAATTACCAGGTGACAACCACAGGAAAGATATACAACTTTTTAATAGTGATAATCATTCTCACCACTGCTCCAATTCAAGTAATCAAAGCCTACCAAATGTTCACAAGCTATTATTCAGTTTTGCTAGCATGCACTTTTCTATTTTATCAGAATTTAAGCATCATTGTATCCCTGCTTCTCATAGTAATGTTCACTTGTGCGCACTGGGTTAAGATTGGAAAAGTGTTGGATAACTTAAACAAATTTGACAGTGTAATGATGGTTAATAAACTTATTGCTTATCGTAAAACACGTAATATCATATTTTTGGAAATGATTGTTATTTTTGCTATGACACTTATTTATATTTTAATTGACACCATTTTGTTTCATAATAACTGGGTTAATAATGGTATTTTGATTTCTTTGGCTCAATTTGTCCGTTTTGTTCAATATATGTTTAATCTTCTTGTCAGTAACATGGCTTTGTTAATCCAACAAAGATTTTCTCATCTCAATAAAGAGATATCAAAGTTTCACGGTAACTATAAAATAGGAGAGAAAATAGCAACTTCACGAATCAGTACACGAACTAGGAACATGAGCAGTTATTCAACCCTGGACAGCCCCTTACTTCACACCGTTTTACTTTCTACAGCCTCTGTATCAGGTCCATCTCGCACTCGGCGGTTGAAATATCTACGAGAGGCCCACAGTAGTCTTTGCGATACCCTCCGCGATGTCAATAGAATGTTTGGACTCTTACTTCTAGTGAACTTAGTCTACAATTTCATGGAAGTGATATTTCAAATGTACTTGGCGGTGTCATTATTTTTTCAAAATGGGTTAAAAGTATCTATACTGTTGATAGTTTATGAGACCCTGGTTGTCATCATTAGTGCCGTGTTCCTGATGTTGAGCTGTGACTCTGCAAGCTCTGAGGCGAGTGACACCCTCGTTGTTCTGCAGAGGACGACCCTCTTGAAGAACTTGGACCAGTCCACCATGACGGAGATACAGCTGTTCCTACAGCAGGTCACCAATAGGAATGTGCACTTCACCGCCGGAAGATTTTTCACTCTGGATCGTGCCATGTGTTTCTCCACTCTCGGAGGTGTGATAACCTATCTCATCATTCTTGTGCAGTTCCAAATTAACTAGTGCTTGTTTCCCTTAGACAATAGTTAATGAGGATGCTTACCACAATGCTGACACAGATTGCAAACACTCTGGAAACCCACAATATTTAAGCAGTAAATTAGTATTTAAAATATACGTCAACAACAAAATGAAGGCAATAATTATCACCAAGTTCGTAAAGAATTTTTAGTATCATATTTAAAGTGCTTAAAACCTGTAAAATAAATGGTACATAACTCCGCACGGACTTTCTCGCTCTATTATTTAAATTCAGTTATTTACTGAAAACTCGTAATATATGTGAAATGAAATAATATACATTAGCAAACCCGAGCAATAATTGTGTTATACTTACGTAACACTTTTATGACTCACAGTTTTAAATTTTATAATTTGATTTTTAAGGAATTAAAGTTCTCATTTGTATATTTGAACACAAAAAAAAATATTGATATTGGTTCCAAAACGGTCAACACTTCGTTTTAAAATTTCGACTTACCGTAAAAATTGTCGACATTTTATTAGAGGTAACACATCTTATGGTTATTGCATTGCTATTAAATTCCTCATCTATAAATTTATACCAATAAAAAATGAATATTGATTATTGAATCTAAAATGATAGAAAGAAATCATTGCTGTACAAATATTTCCCCTAAGAGATTATAGGAAAAGGAACATCAACTTTTTGAGATATTTATTTACTTACTACATGTTTCAAATATTTTTTTACTATAAATAGAGCTACATATTTGCAATGATAAATAATTTCATATCTAAAAGAGTTACAGAGAGAGGATAAGTAATTAAAAATTACGCATCAGACTTGAACCTTTAAAGTCATTTTGTCGAAAAATTGAGAGTAGCCATTTTGTTTGTAAAATTTGTCAATGCTTGGAAACATAATTTAATCAAAATAATTATAACCAATTTTGGTAAAATTGTTTTTTCTCTCTTTTCGCCCTAAAGGAAATTACCCTTAAATTTAGGGTTGGATATCAAATTCAAAAAAACTTTTTGATCCACCCTATGAAAACCCTAGATAGCAAGTTTTAGCCCAATAGGTAAAATAGTTTAGGCTCTACTCCGAGGTAGAGACAGACAGTCAGACGGAAATGCAAAAGCTACTTTTTCGGATTTGGGGAATCATGAAACGTCGAAATTCATCAAAATATTGAGTCCTATTTTTTTGACTATCACAATACTTTCCCTACCTGTAAGGTAGCAAAAAGTAAAAATATTAAATTAGCTTATTTTTGACGATGTTTTACAATAAACTTCACTCTTTTGAAATTAATATAAATGTTGAGAAATATTCATCTAATCTTGATAACACTAAATTGTAATTTTTTAATATTCATTAATATTACTCTTCAGACAATCAATTAAATTATGCATAGTTTTACTGATAAATCCACAATTTTGCACAATCACGTCCCCAATTCAATGTTTTACATAAAGTCAATAAAACAATTTATTGTATTCAACTTTTTGTTTATGTTTTTGAATTAATTGAAATAAATACGGTAATCTGTAGTCACATGACTAACACGTCAAGCTATTTTGATCTGGTGGTGACATAGTGGTCTAGGGGTAAGGTGTGGGACTTCTGTGCCAGGGGGGGGGGGGGGAGTCTAGGGTTAAAGCCTTGGTCCCGGCACAGATATATCTGATTACCAAACCCTTCCTTCACCCTGACAAGACGTGTGTTAATCACATCTTATGAATGTGTGGAATTCCGGGCCTCCACAGAGGTTCGGATCCCACTTTAAACTGTAGGTCTGTCATTTCATCTCACAATCACCATACCATTACATATTAGAATAAGGGCGTATAACCCTAACGGGTAGTAAGACACGGTACTAATAATAATTTTTGTCTGGTTTTCAAGTTGCGGGAAAAGTGGACTTTGAATCTAGGTTGGGCGTAATGAAGGTTGTATTTCCTTAATATTTCCCAACTTTTCCATATGCAAACTATCCTTTACCCATCTCTACAAAACTACTCTTTTTAAATACGTTCATTTTGGATGAAAGTATTAAAAGGTGAAAACAGAAAAAGGCTCTTTAACATGATAAATAATCATTATTATTATCACCGCGTCTTACTATCCGTTCGGGTTATACGCACTTACGCTAATGAGCAATGGTAGGGTGAATGTGAGATGAAATGAAGGACCTACAGTTTAACGTGGAATCCGAACCACGGTGGAGACCTGGCATTCCTCAACATTCACAAAAGTCTTGTCAGAGGTGAAGGAAGGCTTTGGTAATCAGAAAAATCTGTGCCGGGACCGAGGATTGAACCCCGGACGTCAGCATAGAAGTCTGACACCTTACCCGTAGACCACCAGGTCACCCGATAAATAATCAAATAGTGCAAATATATTCTTTGAAAACTCAATGTTTATTTCTAGGCTATTCATATCGAATGGTCTTTAATTTATTTTATAATCAATTATTTTACTTAGAGAATTGAATATTCTAAACACTTATCCATGTTAAAATTCAATTGTATTATTTTAAATAACAAATTATTTGAATAGATATTAAACATATTTTGCTGAAGCTAATGGCGTATTTAGATTTTTGAACTTCCTGAATCGGCTAATCTCGCCAAACTTGCAAGATACTTAAGTAAATTATGGGCCCCACGAGTTTAGTTTCTTATCTTTCTTTTTTCTAGTCTTATGTTTAAAATTTTATATATATATATATGAGGGATTGGGAAATTTATATAGTATGATTTGTACATTTATACATATATGTAGCTACACGATACATTTTAATAGGATTAACTCAATGTATAACTTAGCCATCAAATACTAACAAATAATTTTAAACATAAGACCAGAAAAAGAAAGATAAACTAAATTCATGGGGCCTATAATCCAGCACATACTCCATTCACGATAGGAATTACTCTCTGAAAGTTCTTTTTTCCTACCAATATCCTACTATATAATAGAGTTCTGGTGGAGAAAAAATATATATACGTGGGATTGGGAAGTTTACATAGTATGATATTTATATGTATATAGGGTGCACCGTAACATATGGAACCCACTTCAGCGGTGAACAGGAGACATGAAAACCACACAAAATAATCATATCAATATGTGTCCCATTTTAACTTGTTTCCGAGATATATCGAATGCGGGTACACTTCCTCTAAATATAACATTCATAATCCCTAATACCATTGGTCAAGTTAGTACATAAGCGTAGAATCAAAACGGGTAGTAGGACGCTGTGCTAATATACATATATAAATAAAATGTGTGTGTTAAGATGTAGTTGAACCATTTTACATAGCTGGTAAAGTGAACAAAATGTAACACAGGCCTGCAAAATTTAGGTTGTTCAAAATTGTTTTTAATGTAATGGATGATTCTTATGTTTTTTGGTGTGCTGATTTCAAAAATGATCTCCGATTTTCTCTATCACGTAAGGATTTTTCACAAATTTGATATCAAAATATAGAAAAAGGGCTCAGTTTATGTATAATAGTTAAAACTTATTTATTTAAAAAAATTAAATAATAGTTTTATTTACAAAAAAAAAATTAAGCTAAGCCATTCTCTACACTTACCAAGACTTAGAAGTCCTTATACTGCCTTTTTATTTTATCTTCAAAGCTCCTTTTTGAGCTTTTTCTCTTGTAGATAGCTTTCGGCTCTTCTCTGTGCAGCATCCAACAGTAGTCTTCCATCATGCTGATGTTCCATCTGCCTTGGTATCTGCGTTCCATCTCCTTGATGTCTTGATGGAATCTTTTTCCTTGCTCTTCACTCAAAGCACCAAGATTTTCGGGAAAGTAGTCCAAATGGGAATTCAGGAAGTGCACTTTCAAGCTCATCGAACAACTCAAGTCCTTGAATTTTATGAGCATGTTTTCCAATATGAACTTGAAGTTGGGGTCCTTATTTTTTCCAAGAAATTTCGTTACAACTTCTCTGAAATCTTTCCAGTCATCTTTTTCAAAAACTTCCATTTTTGTTTCAAAGACTTCGTCTTTCAGAAGTTTCCGGATATCTGGACCGACAAAAAACACCTTCTTTCCGTTTCACTTCTGACAGCCCAGAAAACTTGTTATACAAGTATTTAAAACACTCTCCTTCTTTTGACAGAGCCTTTACAAACTGCTTCATTAAACCAAGCTTGATATGAAGAGTAGAAAGGAGGACTTTTCTTGGATCAACCAATGTTTCCCTTACTACATTTTTGCTTCCAGGTTCTAATGTAGCCCTACATGGCCAGTCATTTTTAACCCAGTGCTGCCTTCTATCCCGGCTATCCCATTCACACAAGAAGCAAGGGTACTTAGTATAACCTCCCTGCTGCCCAAGAAGCAAGGAAAGTACTTTAAGATCACCACATATAGTCCACCCATGATCACTGTAATTCAGTTTGGTGAGAATTAAGGCTAGATTTTCGTAGCATTCTTTCAGGTACACAGATTGCCCTACTGGTACGGAAGCATATTTATTACCATTGTGGAGAAGCACTGCTTAGAGGCTTCTTTTTGACGAGTCAATAAAGAGTCTCCACTCGTTTACGTCATACTGTATGTTAAACCTCACCATCAATCCAGGGGCATTACTACAATATACCAGGTCACCATCTTGAGAAAAGTATGGAATAAAATATTTTTCTCTGTTTCTGAACCATGAGAAAGAGGTACCTGGAGCCAATAAGTTATTTTCCTTTAGCCTTGATCCTAACAGTTCTGAAGAATCTTTAGGGAGACCCAAGTCTCTGACTAAATCGTTCAATTCAATCTGTGAAAAAAGTTTGGGCTCGCTGCTCTCTGAAACATCTTGAAATTCTTCATCAAAATCATGGGCTTCCTTATCTGAGTCATCGGGAATCTCCTCTAGTTTATCTTGAGATGTAGGTATGGGTATTCCTGGGCCATGAGGTACAGGACGCATAGCCGACGGAAGGTTTGGATACAAAATGTCTTATTTTTAAAAATTGAACCCCTTAACGTTACACGATCAAAAGTAGCAGTCACCACTGTGATTTTGGGGTTCCCTCCAGATCATTGGGACCCCAAAACGGAAAGATTGTTTCTTACCTTTTGACCACTGTTTGAATTCTTCTACACATATAGAGCACACTTTATGTGGGGCCCACGACTTATCCTGGTCACAAAGTTTCACACCGAAATATGCATAGTACACTTTTTCTACCAAATCTGTAATGTTTCTTTGTTGTTTCTTTACTACAAAGTCCCCACAAATGTAACAAAAACTGTTAGCTGAATTAATACAGCCACTTTAAGCCATTTAGCAAGCTTAAAATCAGATTAAAACCACAAATAAAACTCAACAGCTGATGGAAAAAATCTTGAGGAGTGATTTTACACTGTATGTGACAACCTTGTCTCTCAAAGATTGAGTTGAAATTGAGCAAACATTCAAAGAAATGAAATGAAAGAATGTGGAGAGTGGAAAACAAAAAGGAAGTGAATCATCACGTTATCTTAATCACTCTCTTAAGAAACTCAGTAAAGATGTTTCAAAAATTCTCTTTATGACTCATGGCACTGCCACTCATTGTTCCCAAATAACCCCCCGCCCCTTTTTTTTTCCATCCCTCCTTCCCCTCTCTATTTGAAACCTCTTTATTATAATACAACTTGATCAGATGATGGCTAATATTTTTTTTAAGATATGAAATTTTTTACTTAGAAGCACAATAAGGGTTGGATATTAAAATCTAAAATTGGAGTTTGTCAAAAACTGTTATGTGATGGAATTTTTTAAACTATTTTTTACTGAAATCAGCACCCAAAAATCTATAAGAATCAATGTTTAGATATTTTTTTTAAATTCATTGCAGACCTGTGTTATTATTATTATTATTATTACATTAGTTAAAATATTACAGCTCTGACGGTTTTTAACACATGGTGGAAAAAGTTAGTTAATATTGACTGAAATTAGTTAATATTGACTGAAGTTAGTTAATATTGACTGAAATTAGCTTGCTTTTCCTTCTTCTATATGTGTACAGAAAATATGAAGTTTACAATATTAATTATCATACAAAAATGTGTGTAATGGCATCCACGAGGACTATGCATATTTCCATAAGTGTGTGTCACTTTTTATGATTGTATGAAAACATACTCGCTTTGCTCGTTGGGGGCTCCGCTCCCAAACCCCCAGTTAGTTTTCTTTGCGACGGGATGTAAATTCATGTAATTCCAGCGTTGTTTTGAACGTGACAACTTAAAGTTACCGGTATTGTAATGTATACACCGCACCGACTTTAAAGTTGCTCCACCATTTTGAATTTATTTTGGGTGTTACAATTATTTTTTTTAAACTTTTTGGGATTTTCCGTTAGTTACAGGCTAGAAGCTATAAGTTTGCCAAACTTCACGTTTCTAGCTCATCTGGAAGTGTGTAAACATTAATGTCAGTGAGTGAGTCAGTCAGCCATGTGGTTTTGTAGTAATATAATGGAACACTTTCAAAAGCAATAGTTAATTTATTTAACTAAAATAGGTTTTTATCGATCTCTATAATATTTTGGTTTGCTAATCGCATTTAATAAAAAATAATAATATAAGACTAACAAAGAGTTAATAAGTGAAATGATTGACAGTTTGGAATTAGATTTGAAAGAAACCTACATTTTCGATTACTAAACAATATAACTATTTACAGTGTAACTTATATTCAATCAATCACTTGAGCTTTCTATAGGGATTAGAGTCATTATTTTATACTGTGCATCTAATTTTACTATTTTGGGCCAGTCGTAAAGATATTTACTATAATTTATGAGAAATACATTGTGTTTAGCCTTTAATTGACAGGTGTAATTCGTTGGTTTTCTGTTTGATAGCACTTCATTGTACTTCAGTGATGTGATGTTAATAACCTATCGTTATCACAAAATATTAACTTGCATACATTCTCAATAAAATGAGATTATTTTTACATATATATTATTTTGGCAGACAGATATGGCAGAATCACTAACAATGGCTAAGGCACAGAATATCTAAAATACGTAGTGTGTTCTTCATTCATCAATACATATTTCTTGTTTGCGCTTTGAGAATCGTAAGGTTAGCTCCGGTAAGACTTGTTAAGCCGAGAATTTGCTGGTGGAAAAAAGAAATGAACACGCGTGCAGCATTACTGAAATTAACGTCATAAAGATATGTAAGTTTATTACACGTTTTAAGTCAGTTTTAGTAACAAATAATTTAGCATTTTATAAGTCTCTTAGCAGTATTATTAATATTATTTCTATATAAATCCTCACGTGTGGTCACTGGGATATAATTGGTTTGGATGTATTCAGCATATTGGAATTTTTTCTTTAATCGATAGTATATCTAAGGTTTATCGTAAAACAAGTTTATTCTTAGTGGCGGAAAATAGCTGCAATTTGTGCGATGGTCATTCCTTTTATTTTAGTTCACTCCCTTTTTTTTATCAGTAGAAATTAGGTAGAATTTTGTACTTTGAAGGTTTCAAGTAACTTCGTACACTTGATCAAGCTATGCCTAGTTTTCTTGTCGGTAACATGGCTCTGTTAATCAAACAGAGATGTCTTAAACTCAATAAAGAGGTGTCCAAGATCCCAAGTACCTAATATGCCAGGAGAAACATTGCTAACTCCCTGGACAGCAACCTACTCCCCACATTGACAGCATATATACTCTCTTACTGCTTGTGACCTTCTCTAATTTCATACGACTGGTATTTTAACTGATTAATTATCAGTTACAACATCGTTAATCATTGATGGTCTCATTAACGTTATGTTTATGATATTGAACTGTGGCTATTCAACCAATGAGGCGAGTTACACCTGAGGTGATCTTGCAAAATATGACCCTCTCGAAGAAATTGGACCAGTCCACCATGATGGAAACACAGCTGTTCCTTCAGCTTGTCTTATTTACGTTTATTTATGAATATTTAAAAAAAAAAAATTATTTAATATTATGAAATACAATGAATAACTCAAATCAAACTGTAAATATTTTAGTAATAATAATAATATTTAGCACCACGTCTTACTACCCGTTCGGGTTATACGCTTTAAGTACTAATTACGCTAATGGATTAGAAGTTGGGAAGGTTTAATTAGAGGAAGTGAACCCGCATTTGCGTGGAGGGAGAGTGGAAAACCATTTAGGAAAAACCACCCCCAGTTCATCCGGCCGAGATTCGAACCTTGATCTACCCGTCCTCAGCAGTCGAGCTTCAACACGACAAGCGCGTTAGCCAACTACGCCACAGAGGCGGGTAATATTTTAGTAATGCCTAAACTTTTAAGAATGAAAACTCATAAAATTGTAAAAGTTGGTGTCCTAGAAGTTATTAATTTCAATCACTTAAGGTAAAAAAACTCCTTCAGTGAAAAAACAAACAATAAATCGATATATATATATATATAAATAATATATAATTTTAAAAACATATATAATCTTTTCCATATTAGTTGAATCTTGTTGTATTTTGCTAGTCAAGATATTTCATGTTTGGTTCATAAGTTGTCTTCGACAACCTCACAAGATGCACTTAAGTGCAATTCAAAACTATTTATTTGACTTAAACTTCATAGTGGCATGGCATTGAATGGCATGGCTGTCTAAATATTTTTGACTCTCTTTTCATGGTGGTGGGCTAAACGAATCGTGTCCATATGCCACCCAGCGGCACTGGGACCATATTTTACTAAAATTGTACTAGAGTATCACCCTTTAATGGGGCCTAGTCTCATATTTTTTTAGACTTGATTCAGACTTACGGAAACTCCACGATATTTAAAGATTTGTTTGTTATTTCGAAATATGGCTTACAATAAAAGGAGTTAAAATATTGACATATTCTCACACGACTAAAACGATGACATTCTTAGAGTTAAAATGGAAAAAAAATATCAAGTGGTAAATGTATTACATTTTCATCGGTATTTCACTTGTAATGTTGCGGCTGTAAATAAATCTTTAGACTCATACAGATATTCTTAAAAAATATTAACTTATAACAGTATCACAGCAAACATTTTAATGTAATTAAGAATTATTATTATTATTATTAGCACCGTGTCTTACTACCCGTTCGGGTTATACGCTAATGTGTAATGGTAGGGTGATTTTGAGATGAAATGGAGGACCTACAGTTTAACGTGGGATCCGAACCACGGTGGAGGCCTAGGCATTCCCTACATTCACAAGATGTCTTGTCAGAGGTGAAGGAAGGGAATTAAGAATTGATTATTAGATGGTTTGTAATCTTAAAGACTGTGAAAACAAAACTAAGCCCATGCAAGTTGTGGGTGAGTTAGGGATTGAATACATTTCTCTTCTTTTTTTTTCAACAAAATGAAAACGCATTATTTACAGCCTAGAACTATTGCCAATGCTGACAGATATAATATAAAATTGTGAGTTCTGGTCAGTGTTGGTTAGTTCACATACTATAGTTTATAATAATATGATAAAAGGTTGTAAAAATGGTAATCACTCGTATTGAAAGGCACTCTAGTAGGTTAGCTGGGTCTCGAATCTTGGCTTGTTAGATTTTTTAAAATATATTTTCCTAATCTCCTTCAACGTAAATTAGAACATGTTTCCTTCTCATTCTAACTCCATTGTGTACGTCCCATTAGCCTTATTAAATTAAGTATAGCCAGGGTGGGAAGTAATACAAGAGAAAAATAAGCAAAATATAAATAAATGTAATGAGTTATTGATTAATATTTTTATAACTATGGTACGTTGTTTATTTAGGAATATGTAAAAAGTTACACCGTTAGGTATACAAATAAAATGACAATATAAAAAGATTTTGAGATAACGGCTATAAAAGGTGTTGGTTGTCCACTAACTTTATTGTGTCTTGTTGAGAATATTTTATCCTAACGTGATCAAAGTTTGTCCGTAAACTATTATATACACTTATCATGACAACATTCACATTCAATAGATAATTTATTATTTTTAGAAAAAAAACGTAAACAATTTTTTTAATGGGTAATCTAATTTGAAAATAGAATATAATAAAAATTAATATTACAACAAAATGTTAGTAATCAATTAAGTATGACTTTTTTTTTGAAAAAAATTGTTTAGAACGTTTAAAATAATTTATTATAGTGTACTACACCTGAGTAAACTATATAAATAAAAGCCGTTATTATAATCGATCTATCCTACAATAAGTGTAGAGCTATGCTTTGTTTGACATGGTTAGTTTACTGCTTGCAGCCGTACACAACAATTCGTTGTACGTTGGTGATTTCATGTGAATAGCTTATAATTATTTAAACATATTCAACTATTTACAATCTAAATAAAAAGAGGTTATTTTTATACATTTTGATCTGATAGGGAAAAAATGGTAGATTCGACTACAGCATCAAACGGCCAACATACAAAAAATAAATCGAATAATCTTCATTCTTCAATAAATATTTTTGTTTGTGCTTGGAGAATCGTAGGATTGGCTCCGGTCAGACTCGTTAAGACCCAAGAGTGTACTGATGGAGAAAATACCAGATGGAGACCACGTGTGTCTGAAGAGTTAGGCAGCTGTACCAGCGAGCAACAGGTCAACCGGATGAAGTACCAGGTGTCGACTGCAGGAAAGATTTATAACAGTGTATTAGCGATACTCATTATCACCACTACTCCAATTAGAGCCATAAGGATTTACAATATATTAACAAACCACAAGGCAGTTTTAACAGCATGCACTACAGTGCTTTATCAGAGTTTTATCAGTGCTGTAGCACTGATTCTAATAACAATGTTCACATTTGGTCATTGGGATAAGATTGGAAAAGTCTTGGATGTCTTCAACAAAGTTGATAAATATCTTGATGGAGAATGCATTTTCTCTCTATCGTGAAACACGTATTTTTATGTTTTGGCAAACATTCGCATTGTTGGTGATGACCATTACTTATATTTTATTTGACACTATGTTGTTCAGTGTTAATTCTGTTGAAGTTGCGATCCTAATGGTTACGAGACAATTCATTCACTATGTTCTGTTCATGTTTGAGCTTCTCGTAAGTAACTTGATTCAATTAATCAAACAAAGAATTGCTTATCTGAATAAAGAGCTATCCAAGGTATCTGGTCCTTATATAAGGGGAGAGAAAGTATTTACTGCAGAACTCGGCACACGAGATAGGTACAGGAACAGTCCCTCAAGACTAGACAGCCAACTTCTTCACTCCATTATACATTCCACAGCTTCTGTATCAAAGTCCATCTCACACCCAGCGGTTGAAAGATCTCCGAGAAGCCCACAGTATTATTTGTGATGCCAGCCAAGATGTCAATGAAATGTTTGGGCTCTTAGTGCTACTGAGCCTGGTCTCCAATTTCATGGAACTGATATTTCAACTTTACCTGATCGTAGCTAAGTTTTTTAAGTATGGATTATCATTTGATTTAATGTTTATAATTTTTCATATTATTTTTGTCAACGTTATTTCCATATTCCTGATGTTGAGCTGCGACTCTACAAGCTCTGAGGCTAGTGACACTGGCGTGATTTTGCAGAGGATGACCCTCTTGAAGAACCTGGAGCAGTCCACCGTGACGGATATACAGCTGTTCCTACAGCAGGTCAGCTACATGAATGTCCACTTCACAGCAGGAAGGTTCTTCACCCTGGATCGTGCCATGTTGTTTTCTACGCTGGGAGCCGTGATTACCTATATAATCGTTCTTGTGCAGTTTCGAATTAATTAGTTTTTTTTTTCTTTTAGTCAATAGTTTATCTGGCCACCCATTAGAGAGCTGAGAAACGTTTCAATCATAAAACTCTCTCACGATTTTTAAGAACTATTATTTTATTTAAAAATAGTTTTCTTTTCAAAATGGAGTTGTAATAAACCTTATGAATACTGAAAATGTATATTTGAAATTTTATTTTGTTTTATTATTTGTTAAAACTAACTCTTTTTGGACAAAATTTTAAATTAAATGTTTCCCTTTGGAAATCAAAGCAAGTGGTTAAAATATAAACCTAGTTTTTCTAAATCATCTAATTAAATAAATACATATATACATATATATATTTAATAGCCTAACAACAAAACAATTTAAGATAAATGAATATTTTACCATTCACTTTTATGATTCAAAATCATTATTTTAGGGATATTGGTTCTTTAATTGATATTTACAAAAATCGATCCTTATCCTTCAATTAATTGGGTTTTTTAAATCGATTCAAAGGTCTCGACCTTATATACAAATCGATATTTTTCTTTGATGATTGGAAAAATATCAAATCGAAAGGAAACAAGAAATAAATACAAGAATAATTGTTTGAATTTAAGATATTTTTATTCGATCATCAATGACCTTTTAAAACAAAAGTTTGCAATGAGTTTCCACCAAACAGTATAAAATTCTCTAAATATAATGTGTAACTAATTAAAATGTCCTTTTGAAGACATAATTATATAAAACAAAGTTATCCTAGAAAGGTGTTGTACTATTATTTGTTGTACCAAAATTTAACTTACAATAAAAATATTATTTATACTTGAGTAATACTTACCTAATTTACTATCACCAGTTGATTAAATTAGGCAAAGTAGGAAATCATAACAATATTTATTGGACAAAATCATAGTTTTTTATTTAAATACGTCCCTATTTATATATGAAATGTGATTAAAACAAGTTATTTTTTGAAGAATCGTTTAACCAATTTTCCCAATATCGAAATAATGCACTTCATTTTCATTTTTCTAAATCGATCCAGAGAATCTAATTAAGGCCTATGGCTTGAACATTCCTACACCATTTTTATAATTAATCTCACAGTGTGAGGATGTTTCTTCAAACAAATAGTGACTTTAAATACAAAGTTTAAAAAAAATCAATTTATTAATTGTGTTTCTTCGCTTAGAGCGAAAGGGTTGATTTTCTAGATTCGTAAGTATATACTCGTATGTTCTAACTGAAGCACACATGGATCCAATGATTCAAAGGATATATAACAACAATATTCTAGATGATGATTAAACCACTATACAAAATGTAATGATACAAATACTCTTTTCCACAATCACTGCATAAATTAATGTTGTATTTGATGTCATTAAAATAATTAAATAATTCAACATTTTGTTACATTATTTAATGTTTTAATAAATGTATCTAATGAAACAATTTATTTTGAAATAATATTTTTGTCCTATGAATGATGTGAATATATGAACCTTACCTTTCCATCCAGCCCTAAGACACAAGCGTGGGAAAGTATTATTATTATTATTATTATTATTATTATTAGCACCGCGTCATACTACCCGTTCGGGTTATACGCACTTACGCTAATGTGCAATGGTAGGGTGATTGTGAGATGAAATGGAGGACCTACAGTATAACGTGGAATCCGAACCACGGTGGAGGCCTGGCATTCATCACATTCACAAGATGTCTTGTCAGAGGTGAAGGAAGGGTTTGGTAATCAGATAAATTTATGCTGGGACCGGGGATTGAACCCCGGCGTGGGAAAGTAATTATTATCATTTTTAAACTTATTATTTATTATAAGTATGAATATGTTAGAAATGCCAGTAGCAGAACCAGCTAGCGGATAACAGTAGAATTATAAATAATCACGTCATTTTAAACTAGTACCTATTAAAAATAGAAATTATATTAAAAATGGATCGCGTGTATATCTTACTATTAAAGTTAACTAAATTTAACATATATTAGAAAGATTCAATAAATATTATCGACTCTGCTCTAATGGTCAGACTCCTGGCGGCTACAGATTCACAGATCCCGCGATCGAACCCTGGTTCTTTTATGTTTGGATCTGAAACATTGGGTCTGGAATAAGGTCAACTAAACCTCTTGAGCACAAATGTGGAATAAAAAAATATCGGCCTTTGTCTAGAGGACTGAAATTACCGGCCGAAGGTCTCGTGGCGCTGACCACAAGACAACCTCTACCTGCAAACACATTCACAAGATGTCTTGTCAGAGGTGAAGGAAGGGTTTGGTAATCAGATAAATTTATGCTGGGACCGGGGATTGAACCCCGGCGTGGGAAAGTAATTATTATCATTTTTAAACTTATTATTTATTATAAGTATGAATATGTTAGAAATGCCAGTAGCAGAACCAGCTAGCGGATAACAGTAGAATTATAAATAATCACGTCATTTTAAACTAGTACCTATTAAAAATAGAAATTATATTAAAAATGGATCGCGTGTATATCTTACTATTAAAGTTAACTAAATTTAACATATATTAGAAAGATTCAATAAATATTATCGACTCTGCTCTAATGGTCAGACTCCTGGCGGCTACAGATTCACAGATCCCGCGATCGAACCCTGGTTCTTTTATGTTTGGATCTGAAACATTGGGTCTGGAATAAGGTCAACTAAACCTCTTGAGCACAAATGTGGAATAAAAAAATATCGGCCTTTGTCTAGAGGACTGAAATTACCGGCCGAAGGTCTCGTGGCGCTGACCACAAGACAACCTCTACCTGCAAATGTTGGCACAACATCCAGCGGCCGCTTGATTGATACAGTTGGTTTATAGACTGACGCCACGGAAGTTTTTTATCCAATAAAAACTACTTAGTAAACACATGTTTTAGATTACTTATTTTGGATCGCGCCTTATTACCCAACCGTGACCTATGATCTTCCAACTATTCTAATAAAACCGAGATGAGTAAGATAAAATTGAGTGGAAATTTAACTGAATCTTCGTAAAATGAAAGTGGGATATAATTTGGGAATATATATTAAGAGAGAGAGAGAAGTATTTTAAAATTGAATGTGAATGTTTTGTTTTTTGGTGGACATAAATGTTCTTTTCTAATTATTTATCCAACAATTTATATAATTTTATTTACACTACTTTGTGAAGAGTTTCTGCAACAATTTATAATGCTAAGTTTCAAATGTATCATTGTTTTTTTTATGAAATATCATTATTTTAAAATAAAGATGTGGGAAATTCTATGCGATGCATCGTAGCATTTATTTATTTTTATTTGGTTTAGTGTCCAGTATGTTTGCATCCTATTATTATTATTATTATTATTATTATTATTATTATTATTACCTTACATCAAGCAAGGAGTTTTGTTTATTTATAATAAAGAGAATACATCTGGGATGCCAATTTTATGTCTCGCCTAGTATGCATGGAGCCCTTCCATCTCAACCCTACTTACGGTAAGCCGAGTACTCGAACTAGGTTACATGAACAGTCCCTCAGCCCTGGATAGCCCTTTACTTCACTCCATTATACTTTCAACGGTTCCTGTATCAGGTCTATCTCGACCTCGGTGGTTGAATGATCTCCGAGAGGCCCACGGTAGTCTTTGTGATGCTAGCCACGATATCAATAGAATGTTTGGACTCTTACTGCCTGTGACCATGTCCTGTAATTGTATGGGACCAATATATTAGCTGATAAGTTATCAGTAACAGCATTGTTATTCGTTGATTGTCTTCAGGGCCGTTTTAAGAAGATGTGAGACCCCCCCGCTCTCCTCAACCCTTTGCACGGCAGTATTTAAATTTAGCACTAAACCAATATAATATATATTGATTTGTACTCATTACTTATTTTACTGATAATTATTGTTAATATTGTTATTATTAGCACCACGTCTTACTACCCTTTCGGATTATACGCACTCACGCTAATGTGTAATGGTTGGGTGATTGTGAGATGAAATGAGAGACCTACAGTTTAACGTGGAATCCGAACAACGGTGGAGGCCTGGCATTCCACACATTTACAAGATGTCTTGTCAAAGATGAAAGAAGGGTTTGGTGATCATACAAATATGTGCCGGGACCGAGGATTGAACCCCGGACGCTCAGCATAGAAGTCTCACACCTTACTCCTAGACCACCATGTCACCCTTTTACTTAATAATTTCTCATGTTTTATATAGTAATGATCAAACCATTAAATGACTGTACTTTATTAAATGCAAACAAATTAAGTTAACAAAAGTAAATTCCATTTTGCAGCATTGAACATTTATCTGTATGTAAACCGACAGTGTTAACACAATGGTGGTGTATTATAATGCACTGCAGAAAATTACTCGAATTACGTATATCTTAAATTACATAAAATTAGGGTTTTAAAGGATCTGGAATGGAATACTACCACCAAGCAAATTCTTACTGTAGTGATTTATCTGTACATTCTTTGATGCGAAATTTATAATAATAACTTTAATTTAATTCAATATTTTTTTGTGAAAATTTGGGATCCTGTAATTCGAGACCCAGGAATTTGCCCCTTTTGTCTCCCTCCTCTGATTGTCTTTCTAACGTCATGTTCCTGAGTTATTATTTACAACTAGCCATGGTGGTCTTCGTAAATTCTTTGGATGGTGATCGGTTTATATAAATCAGCAACAATATTTAACAGCTAGAATATATACTTTTTCACTGATTCCTATACAAAAATGTGTTGTTTTCAGCTAGGAATATTAAAAGACAATGTCAATGTTGTCATATTAAGAATAAGAAAAATTGTGATCCTCCTATATATAAAGGCATTGTTTGGTTTCGAATCCTGTCTTAGTAGATTTTCTCTAAATAATTACCTTCTCTCCCTCCACGTATTCGAGGACACGATTCTTTTAAACTTTAGCTTCATTGAATACATCCCATTACATCTAATTAAATAGCGTATAACCAGTGTGGAAGTAATACGTGGGCAGCTAAATAAACAAAAAATAAATTTATTTTAATGAACTATTGATTTTTTTAAATACTATGCCTTGATAATTAGCTATGCATTTGTAAAGAGCTACGCCATTATGTACACAGTTGAAATGAGTTTACATTAGCTTTTGTAATAGTGTCACTAAAGTTGATGTCCATTAACTTAAGTGTTTCTTGTTTAGAATATTTTATTTTAACGTGGTCAAAAGCTTGTCCATCAATTATTATATAAACTTAACCGGACCACATTTGAATAGCTAAATAATTTAAAACATCCAGTTTGTTAAAATTCTAATTTGTTAATGGAGTATCATTACAAATAATGTTATACCAACAAAAAGTTAATAAGTAAAAACGTATGAAAATGTTGCTTGAAATAAAAAATTTGATCGTTAAAAAGAAGTAATTTATTAAAGTGTACCATCTCTTTAGTAATCTAAGAAAATTAAAGTCTTTACTTAGATCAATACAAAGTATTATGTGTGGCTAGCTGTGGTATGACGGACATTGGTAGTTTTCTGCTTGTAGCCATTACACATCACATGTACGTTGGTGATTTGATGTGCATAACTTATAATTATTTCCAACATATTCAACTATTTTACAATCCTATTAAAAAGAGTTTTTTTTGTTACATTTTTATCTGATAGGCAAAAAAATGATAGATTCGACTACAGCATCAAACGGCCAACATACAAAAAATAAATCGAATAATCTTCATTCTTCAATAAATATTTTTGTTTGTGCTTGGAGAATCGTAGGACTGGCTCCAGTCAGACTCGTTAAGACCCAAGAGTGTACTGATGGAGAAAATACCAGATGGAGACCACGTGTGTCTGAAAATTTTAGCAGCTGTACCAGTAAGCAACAGGTCAGCCGGATGAAGTACCAGGTGTCGACTGCAGGAAAGATTTATAACATTGTACTAGCGATAATCATTCTCACCACCACTCCAATTCAAGCCATAAAGATTTACAATATATTAACAAACCACAAGGCAGTTTTAACAGCATGCACTACAGTGCTTTATCAGAGTTTTATCAGTGGTGTAGCACTGATTCTAATAACAATGTTCACATTTGGTCATTGGGATAAGATTGGAAAAGTCTTGGATGTCTTCAACAAAGTTGATAATATCTTGATGGAAAATGCATTTTCTCTCAATCGTGAAACACGTATTTTTATGTTTTGGCAAACATTCGCATTGTTGGTGATGACCATTACTTATATTTTATTTGACACTATGTTGTTCAGTGTTAATTCTGTTGAAGTTGCGATCCTAATGGTTACGAGACAATTCATTCACTATGTTCTGTTCATGTTTGAGCTTCTCGTAAGTAACTTGATTCAATTAATCAAACAAAGAATTGCTTATCTGAATAAAGAGCTATCCAAGGTATCTGGTCCTTATATAAGGGGAGAGAAAGTATTTACTGCAGAACTCGGCACACGAGATAGGTACAGGAACAGTCCCTCAAGACTAGACAGCCAACTTCTTCACTCCATTATACATTCCACAGCTTCTGTATCAGATCCATCTCGCACCCAACGGTTGAAAGATCTCCGAGAGGCCCACAGTAGTCTTTGTGATGCCAGCCAAGATGTCAATGAAATGTTTGGGTTATTAGTGCTACTGAGCCTGGTCTCCAATTTCATGGAACTGATATTTCAACTTTACCTGGTCGTAGCTAAGTTTTTTATGTCTGGATTATCATTTGATTCAATGTTTATAATTTTTCATATTTTTTTTGTCAACGTTATCGCCATGTTCCTTATGTTGAGCTGCGACTCTGCAAGCTCTGAGGCTAGTGACACTGGCGTGATCTTGCAGAGGATGACCCTCCTGAAGAACCTGGACCAGTCCACCGTGACGGAGATACAGCTGTTCTTACAGCAGGTCAGCTACAGGAATGTCCACTTCACAGCAGGAAGGTTCTTCACCTTGGATCGTGCCATGTTGTTTTCTACTCTGGGAGCCGTGATTACCTATTTAATCGTTCTTGTGCAGTTTAGAATTAATTAGTGTTTTTGTTTTCTTTTAGTTAATAGTTTATCTGGCCACCCATTAAAGAGCTGAGAAACATTGCAAGCATAAAACTCTCACACGATTTTTAAGAACTATTATGTTATTTAAAAATAGTTTTCTTTTCAAAATGGAGTTGTAATAAACCTTATGGATACTGAAAATTTATATTTGAAATTTGATATTTTTTATTATTTGTTAAAACTAGCTCTTTTTCAACAAAATTTTAAATGAAATGTTTCCCTTTGGAAATCAAGGCAAGTGGTTAAAATATAAACCTAGTTTTTCTAAATCAATTAAATAAACACATATATATATATATTTAATAGCCTAACAACAAAACAATTTAAGATAAATGAATATTTTACCATTCACTTTGATGATTCAAAATAATCATATTAGGGATATTGGTTCTTTAATTTATATTTACAAAAATCGATCCTTATCCTTCAATTAATCGTTTTTTTATATCGTTTCAAATGTTTCGACCTTATATACAAATCGATCTTTTTCTTTGATGATTGAAAAAATATCAAATCGAAAGGAAACAAGAAATAAATACAGTAATAATTGTTTGTATTTAAGATATTTTTATTCTATCATCAATGACATTTTAAAACCAAAGTTTGCAATGATTTACCACAAAACAGTATAAAATTCACTAAATATAATGTGCGATTAATTAAAATGTCCTTTTGAAGACATAATTATATAAAACAAAGTTATCCTAGAAAGGTGTTATACTATTATTTGTTGTGCCAAAATTTAACATACCATAAAAATATTATTTATACTAGAATAATAGTTTCCTACTTTACTATCCCCAATTGATTAAAATAGACAAAGTAGGAAAATATACCAATATTTAGTGGAAAAATCATAGTTTTTATAAACACGTCCCCAATTACATTTGAAATATGATTAAAGCAAGTTATTTTTTGAAGAATCGTTGAACTAATTTTCCCAATATCGATTCAATGCACTTGATTTTCATTTTTCTAAATCGATCCATAGAATCTAATCAAGGCCTATGGCTTGAACATTACTAAATCGTTCTTATAATTAATGTCACAGAGTGAGGATGTCTCTTCAAATAAGAAGTAACTTTAAATACAAAGTTAAAAAAAATCAATTTATTAATTGTGTTTCTTCGATTAGAACGAAAGGGTTGAGTTTCTAGATACGTAAGTATATAATCGTATGTTCTAACCGAAGCACACATGGAACTAATGATTCAAAGGATATATACTAACAACATTCGAGAGGGTAATTAAACAGCTATACAAAATGGAATGATATAAATAATATTTTCCGCAATCACTACATAAATTAATGTTGTATTTGATGTCATTAAAATAATTAAGGTTTTCAACGTTTTGTTACATTATTTAATGTTTTAATAAATGTATCTACTGAAACAATTTATTTTGAACTAATATTTTTGTCCTAAGAATGATGTGAATATATGAACCTTAGCTTGTGTTCCTTTCCATCCAGCCCTAAGGCATAAGCGTGGGAAAGTAATTATTATCATTTTAAACTTATTATTTATTATAAGTATGAATATGTTAGAAATGCCAGTAGCAGAACCATCTAGCGGATAACAGTAGAACTATAAATAATCACGTCATTTTAAACAAGTACCTATTAAATAAAGAAATTATATTAAAAATGGATCGCGTTTATACCTTATTATTCAAATTAACTAAAATAAACATATATTAGAAAGATTAAATAAACATTATCGACTCTGCTCTAATGGTTAGAGTAATGGCTACATATTCACAGATCCCGGGATCCAACCCTGGTTCTTTCATGTTCCGATCTGAAACATTGGGTCTGGAATAAGGTCAACTAAACCTCTTGAGCACAAATGAGGAATAAAAAAAATATCGGCCTTTGTCTAGAGGACTGAAATTACCGGCCGAAGGTCTCGTGGCGCTGACCACAAGACAACCTCTACCTGCAAATGTTGGCACAACATCCAGCGGCCGCTTGATTGATACAGTTCGTTTATAGACTGACGCCATGGAAGTTTTTTATACAATAAAAATTACATAGCAAACACATGTCTTAGATTACTTATTTTGGATATTGTCTTATTACTCAACCTTGACCTATGATCTTACAACAATGCTAATAAAACCGAGATGAGTAAGATAAAATTGTGTGGAAATTTAACTGAATCTGCGTAAAATGAGAGTGGGATATAATTTAGGAATATATATTTAAAGAGAGAGAGAAGTCTTTTAAAATTGAGTGTGAATATTTTGTTATTTGGTGGACAGATATGTTCTTTTCTCATTATTTATCCAACAATTTATATTATTTTATTTACACTATTTTGTGAAGTGTTTCTGCAACAATTTATAATACCAACTTTCACATGTATCACTGTTTTTTTATGTATTGTCGTTATTTTAATTTAAAGGTGTGGGAAATTCTATGCTATGGATCGTATCATTTATTTATCTCTTTTTATTTGGTTTAATGTCCGGTATGTTTGCATCTTATTATTATTATTATTATTATTATTATTATTATTATTATTATTATTATTACCACCTTACATCAAGCAATGCGTTCTGTTTATTTATATTATAGAGAATACACCTGGGGTGCCAATTTTATGTCTCGTCTAGTATTCATGGAACCCTTCCATCTCAGCCCTACTTACGGTAAGCCCAGTACTCGAACTAGGTTACATGAAAAGTCCCTCAGCCCTGGAAAGTCCTTTACTTCACTCCATTATACTTTCTACAGTTCCTGTATCAGATCTATCTCGCCCTCTGTGGTTGAATGATCTCCGAGAGGCCCACAGTAGTCTTAGCCAGGATGTCAATAGAATGTTTGGACTCTTACTGCCTGTGAGCATGTCCTGTAATTGTATGGGACCAATATATTAGCTGATAAGTTATCAGAAACAGCATCGTTATTCGTTGATTGTCTTCAGGGTCGTTTTAAGAAGATGTGAGCCCCGCCCCGCGCTTTCCCCAATCCTTTGCTTGGCGTCATTTCAGTTTAACACTAAATCGTTATAATATATAATGATATGTACTCGGTACTTATTTTAATTTTTATTATTTTTATTATTATTATTATTATTAGCACTGCGTCTTACTACCCGTTCGGGTTATACACACTTATGCTAATGTGTAATGTTAGGATGATTGTGAGATGAAATGAGATACCTACAGTTTAACGTGGAATCCGAACCACGGTGGAAGCCTGGAATTCCACATATTCACAAGCTGTGATCAATACACGTCTTTTCAGAGGTGAAGGAAGGGTTTGGTAATCAGATAAATCTGTGCCGGGACCGAGGATTGAACCCCGGACTCCCATCACAGAAGTCCGACACCTTACCCCTAGACCACCAGGTCACCCTTTTACTTAATAATTTCTCATGTTTTATGGAGTATTGATCAACCCATTAAATGACTGTACTTTATTAAATGCAAACAAATTAAGTTAACAAAAGTAAATTTCTCCTTGCAGTATTGCACTTTTATCTGTATGTAGACTGACAGTGATAGCACAATTATTATGGCGTATTATAATGCAGTTCAGCACAGTACTCGAATAACGTAAATATTAAATCACATAAAATTATGGTTTTCAAGGATCTGGATTGGAATACTACCACTAGGCAATTACTTACTGTAGTGAATTATCTGTACACTATTTGAAGCGAAATTTATAATAATAGCTTTAATTTAATTTTTAATATTTTTTGGTGGCAATTTGGCCCCCCTGAAACGTGAGACTCGGGGCAATTCTACCCTTTGCCCCCCACATTCCCGATTGTTTTTCTAACATCATGTTCCTAAGTTATTAAAAATATGGAAACCAGCTTGGCACATGAAAAGTTACAACCAGCCATGGTTGTCGTCATAAATTCTTTGGATGGTGATCGGTTCATATATAACAGCAACAATATTTGACAGCTAAAATAATTAACTCTTTGACTGATTCCAATATAAAAATGTGTTGTTTTCAGCTAGGAATATTGAAGGACAATGTCAATGCTGTCAAATTAAGAATAAGAAAAGTGGTGATCCTCCTATATATAAAGGCATTGTTTGGTTTTGAATCCTGGCTTAGTAGATTTTAACTAAATAATTACCTACCTCCCTCCACTTATTCGAGGACACGAATCTTTTAAACTTTAGCTTTATTTAATACATCCCATTACATCTAGTTAAATAGCGTATAACCAGTGTGGAAGTAATACGTGGGCAGCTAAATAAACAAAAAAATAAATATATTTTAATGAACTATTGATTCTTTTAAATACTATGCCTTGATAATTAGCTATGCATTTGTAAAGAGCTACGCCATTATGTACACAGTTGAAATGACTTTACATTAGCTTTTATAATAGCAGCACTTAAGGTGATGTTCATTAACTTAAGTGTTTCTTTTTGAAAATATTTTATTTTAACGTGGTCAAAAGCTTGTCCATCTATTACTATACAAACTTATCCTGACCACGCTTAAATAGCAAAATAATTTTAAAAAACATCCAGTTTGTTAAAATTTTAATTTGTTAATGAAATAACATTACAAATAATTTTACACCGACAAAAAGTTAATAAGTATAAACTTATGAAAACGTTGCTTGAAAAAAATATTTTGATCGTTAAAAAAAATTAATTTATTAAAGTGTACCATCTCTCTAGTAATCTATAAAAATTAAAGTCTTTACTTAAATCGATACAAACTACTTTGTGTGTTTAGCAGTGTTTTGACGGACATTGGTAGTTTACTGCTTGTAGCCGTACACAACACTTCGTTGTACTTTGGTGATTTCATGCGCATAGCTTAAAATTATTTCAACATATTCAACTATTTACAATACCCATTAAAAGAGGTTATTTTTGATACTTATTTATCCAAGAGCCTAAAAATGCTAAATTCAACTGCAGAATCAGACAGGCTAAATACAAAAAATAATTGTATTAATCTTCATTATTCAATAAATATTTTTGTTTGCGCTTGGAGAATCATAGGATTAGCTCCAGTCAGACTCGTTAAGACCCAAGAGTGTACTGATGGAGAAAATACCAGATGGAGACCACGTGTGTCTGAAGAGTTAGGCAGCTGTACCAGCGAGCAACAGGTCAGCAGGATGAAGTACCAGGTGTCGACTGCAGGAAAGATTTACAACAGTGTATTAGCGATAATCATTCTCACCACTACTCCAATTCAAGCCGTAAATATGTACAATTTTTTCAGAAGAAATAATTCAGTTTTAACAGCATACACTTCTTTGCTTTATCAGAGTTTTATCAGTACTGTAGCTTTACTTCTCATAACAATGTTCACATTTGGTTACTGGGATAAGATTGGAAAAGTATTGGATACCTTCAACAAACTAGACAACACCTTGATGGAGAATAAATTTGCAATCTATCGTGAAACACGTATGTTCATGTTTTGGGAAACCTTCGTTATTTTGCTAATGGCCATTTCTTATATTTTAATTGACACTAAGTTCAGTGTTAGTTTGTTTGAATATATTACTTTCATTGTTTTGAATCAATTCATCCGCGGGGTTTTGTTCATGTTTGATATCCTCTTCAGTAACTTGGTTCTTTTAATCAAACAAAGATTTGCTTATCTGAATAAAGAGATATCCAAGGTATCTGGTACTTATATAAGGGGAGAGAAAGTATTTACTGCAGAACTCGGCACACAAAATAGGTACAGGAACAGTCACTCAAGGCTAGACAGCCAACTTCTTCACTCCATTATACTTTCAACAGCTTCTGTATCAGATCCATCTCGCACCCAACGATTGAAAGATCTCCGAGAGGCCCACAGTAGTCTTTGTGATGCCACCCAAGATGTCAATGAAATGTTTGGGTCATTAGTGCTACTGAGTCTGGTCTCCAATTTCATGGAACTGATATTTCAAATGTATTTGATGGTGGTGACTTTATCTGCTATAAATGACTTGTTGATTAATATATTGTTAACGGTTTATCAGTCGTTTACTGTCATCGTTATCTCCATGTTCCTGATGTTGAGCTGCGACTCTACAAGCTCTGAAGCTAGTGACACTGGCGTGATCTTGCAGAGGATGACACTCCTGAAGAACCTGGACCAGTCCACCGTGGCGGAGATACAATTGTTCTTACAGCAGGTCAGCTACAGGAATGTCCACTTCACAGCAGGAAGGTTCTTCACCCTGGATCGTGCCATGTTGTTTTCTACTCTGGCAGCCGTGATTACCTATATAATCGTTCTTGTGCAGCTTATTATTAATTAATGTGTGTGTGTTTTATTTTTGACAATAGTTCCACCAATTAGAAAGCCAAGAATAATAATTAAAACGTACAGAATATCTATATTATTATTAAAAAGCTGTTTGTTATTTCCAAAAGAGGGGTAAAAGTTAACCAAACGACCCTATGGATTTTGAATAATTTTATTTTAGGATTGAATTTTTTTATATCTGGTACAATGAAATTTTACAAGAAAAATATTTTCATTCGGAAATCTAGGTAAATGGTTAAAAACTAAAACTAGACATTTGCAAATATATATTATTTTTAAATAGGCTAGCAATTAATAATATAGAATAATATAATACTATTCATTTAATGAGCCAAAATCACCATTAACATAAATAAAATCTCAGTTTGAGGATGAGTCTCTTAAAATAAGTGGTGTCCTTAAATATAAAGTTACTTAAAATGTATTATTTATTTTGTTTTTTCTCTGTGAAATAAAGGTTTATTTTCTCCACACCTGTGAATATAAAGATGTTATAATCAAAAAACACAATAAAAGGTTGATTTTCAAGGTATGAGGACCACAACATCAAACATGATTTTTTTTTAAATGTAATGCAAAGTTTTACTATGGAAAAAACAGTTTTTCACAATAACTGTACTAATTATTGTTTTATTTGATGTCAATAAAATAATTTATAATATCCAATCTTTGCTTACACCATTTACTTGTTTAGTATATTTATCTTCTGGAACAATAATATTTTATTTTGGCTCGAATGTTTTTTATCATATAGAATAATTTAGTGAAAATGTACCTTAATTTGCGTGAAAGGGAGTGGGATTTAGTTTAGGGAAAACCTCCTTCAGTACAACAAACAGCTATTCGAACTCCGACCTTCCTCCAGAATTAACGTGAATGGTATTTATTACGGGTGAAGGCAAACAAACCAAAATTAATATTACCCACTACGGTGGTCACGTGGGCTATCGCACTAATCCCGTGATATACAAGACTGCCAAAGAAGGGGAGATCGGGTGCATTGAGGGTGGTTTTTCCCTAAATGCGGGTGCACTTCCTTGCAATCAAACCTTCCGAATCCTTAACCGATTAGTGCAATTAGTACATAAGCGTATAACCCAAACGGGTAGTAAGACGTGGTGCTAAAAAAATTCATATTACTGGAAATTAGCTACATTTTTATTGGTGATATTCAACCTGGGGTACGTAAAATTTAGTTATATATATAATTTTAAAATACGAATAAACTTTGAATAATTAGGGCTAGTTTAAGGTTAGCCACAAGAGAATTGTAAATAGAGGTGATCTAAGCGCGACCTTTTTCTTATTTTTTCCCTCGCTCTTATATGATTGTAAATTATAATAATAATATTTAGCACCACGTCTTACTACCCGTTCGGGTTATACGCTTTAAGTACTAATTACTCTAATAGATTAGGACTTGGGAAGGTTGAATTAGAGGAAGCGAACCCACATTTGCGTGGAGAGGGAGAGTGGAAAACCATTTAGAAATAAAACCTCAGTTCACCCGACCAAGATTCGAACCTCGATCTTCCCGTCCTCAGCAGTCGAGCTTCAACACGACAAGCGCGTTAGCCAACTACGCCACCGAGGCGGGTTGTAAATTATAGAATATGTATATTTTGCATAATGCACTAACATATTTTGAAGGTACAAAGTTTATAAGAAAATAAACATGTGGGCACTCGAACAAAAAAAAAAAGTTTGAATACCACTGGTTTAGATTAGACAATTGCTTCCGATGTTACAAAAGTTTTGTATTTGCATGCTTGGTGCTAGTCTTATGGTCACCAGCGATTTGAACCATCTAATTCAGGGGACAGGATGAGGTTAAGGTGTGTTAGGTTCCAATAATGTGAGAATAAAAATACCCCTAGTATTAACCTGGGGGTCAATATCCCAAAACCCTCGAACCAGTCATGTGGACTTAAATCCGACGAAAGTATTTTCAAATGATAACATTATATATAAAATATTGCAATTTGTGAAACATTTTTGACTTCGGGATTATGATGTATCTTTTTCCTCCTAACCTAAAAAAAAGTTGGGTCTTACAATTTTGTTTCTGTCTGCACCTGGTGCTACAGCTGAAAGGGTTTAAAGAATTGTTTTCAAGGTGACCTGGTGGTCTAGGGGTAAGGTGTCGGACTTCTGTGCTGGCGGCCGGGGTTCAATCCTTGGTCCCGGCACAGATTTATCTGATTACCAAACCCTTCCTTCACCTCTGACAAGACATCTTGTGAATGTGAGGAATGCCAGGCCTCCACCGTGGTTCGGATTCCACGTTAAACTGTAGGTCCTTCATTTCATCTCNTACCAAACCCTTCCTTCACTACTGACAAGACATCTTGTGAATGTGAGGAATGCCAGGCCTCCACCGTGGTTCGGATTCCACGTTAAACTGTAGGTCCTCCATTTCATCACACAATCACCCAACCATTACACATTAGCGTAAGTGCGTATAACCAGAACGGATAGTAATACGCGGTGCTAATAATAATAATAAAATTGTTTTCAAACTATATATATAGGTTATATGTTATACGCCCCTAACTTGGGGACATATTGTGATTCGGACTATGAGTATTTAATTGTATTTATTTATCTATCTATTTAGCGTATGACAACACATATATACAGCAAAAAAAATACAGAAGCAGATAAAAGTGTATATCAATATTAATTTATCATTCTAGTCGATCGCTTCTGGGGAGGTGGGGAGCCCAAAGAAATCCTTCATACCGCCTGGGTACGCTATGATATTGCGCCCCTGGAATGTGTTGGATGATTTGGTATATTGCCTCATGGAACTACAGAATAGGATCGGGGTACTTTGCCCTATTTTGAGAGAAAGAGAGAGAGACTCCCTACATACGCCATGGTGTAGGGGTATGAACTCACTACATGGCGGGGATAGCTCATTATGGAATTTTGACACCATTCTTGCTTGTTGATATTATACTGATTAGATTGATGTAATTTGTTGTAAGGTTATATTGAAATTACTTATGTAAATTTAATGAATTTTTATTCAGCGTCATTGGCGTATTTGAACAGGGTGAATATGCGATCCGATATCACACGTGCTGCTATTTCATTTTATAAAGAACTGGGTTGATTACAATAGGATTGGGTCAAGGTTAACCTAATATAGAGACCGCTTCGGTGTGATTACAATTATATTTCAAATTAGCTGATTGGTAAAAAAATTCATTATATTGACGAAAGTAGGTCTTGACTTCTCGGCGATTATTACGCAAGTGTTTATACCTCCACTTGCCAACAGGGTTGTTTTAGAAGATCTGACTCCTAGAATGTTCGAGTAACCCTGATGCATTCGTCCTTCGACTCCTTCCCTTTGTGTTTCGAGAAGATTTTGCCTGGGTGATCGATTGATATAGACAGGAGGATGTTGCACCACGTAGATATTTACTGCGAAATATAATGTTAGTTAAATAAATTTTGAATACTATCATATTAGATCGGATCTGATTGTTTATATTAATTGTCCCAAAAGGATGTGTAAAATATAATCGTTACAATGGCTTGTGCGTTTTCTGTTGGCGGTTTTCCATATACACCGTGGTATAATTATTTAAACCTGCTGTCTTGTCACGGATGCTTATATTATTGTCTGGTGGATCTTGTTGGATCCACGTTTGTTTACATCTCCGGTGCATATCAAAATCCTCACGGAGTATGTTTATTTGTATAGTTTACTAATGACTTATTTTTGAAAAATTATTTCCAAAAAGTGATAATCAGGGCATAGAGAAATGTATACGTGGCGCGAAAACACAAGTCCAAAATAATTGAAAGTATGTTTGTCAGCGCTCTTCTGCGGTGAATCGAAAGAACTACAGTTTTCGTTGTTCTAAACTGGACAGAGTTTTGCCCTATTCTTCGTTCTCTCTAGTGTTATTCCTTTCTCTATGGTCAGAGGTCACCAATCCCTGCGTCCGTCGGCTCTTTTTCATGAGCTCGCCAAGTTACAGTAGCCCAGTTTTTTTTTTTTTT
>CABEEJ010000576.1:70328-91621 GCA_901482245.1 Timema douglasi
CTGAATTCTGACAGTCAACATTTAGGTATATACCTAAATTTTGACTGTCAGAAGTGACAGCTGATAAATACATGTTTTTGCAGATCATATGGTTTGGCGTAGGGATACATAATTTGGTCTGGTAACTTTTCAAAGCCGTCATAAATCAACTGTGAGCTGTCAGTCAGCACCAAAGAAGCCATGGGGCTACTGTATTCATACTGAAAATGAGTTCGCTTTGGAAATAAGAAATAGACCATAAATGTATTGACACATTTTCCAAACATGTAAAGAATTGAAAGAAACAGTTGTTTTGAGAGCAAACTATATGGTGGACACAAAGAAAAGTTGGATGATATAATCAATTGAAGATCTGCACAATTATTTAGCCTAAATTGTGTCAATCATAAATATTTGTATTTTGTAATTCATTTAATATCGGATGTATATCAGTATCATTGCCAAATATATTAATAAAATGTACGAAACGAATGCTTAAAAATTGTAACTAGAGATTTTGAAACTGTAGAACAACTTATCATGCAAGGCCTGCCATACAAACGAAAATTTTTGGAAACTAGTAGACAACCCAAAGTTTCTCTGATAATAATCTTTGTGATGAATATCAAATCATATTTTGAATCATCTTTATCTCTAAACAATTGGAAAATAAATGTAGATCTTGTCTTTCAGATGCTAATCTAAGGGTCTGTTTAAGAAATGCAGTGTCAAATTATATGATCCGTACTTTAAAAAGATAATTAGTGAAATACATGTTCAACCATGACATTAAACCACACACATTTTTTTTTCTGAATGTTTCATTAAATAAGTATCTTGTTTGTAATATAGTGTGACTTAGTGTATTACCAAAATAAATTATTTATATTAACAATACATTAACCTACCTATATGTGAAAATAAAATACATAAATAATGTGTCCAGGAGAAAGTTCTTTAATTCAAATGAGCCATTGGTATCATAAAAGGCTACCACTTTGATAGATACTATCGAAACGGAGTGTATTTCCAGTTTAAAGTCACTATTATTATTTACTTAGATGCACACTAAAGCATTATTTATTTTGTGTCCTTTTTTTTCTGTTGTTGCTGTAGAGAGCAAAATAATTAATGTGCCTAGTGTCCTATCAACATTACAATATCAATATTGTTTCTGTTTTGCAAACATTAAAAAAAAAAATATTTTGAACTCATTGATACTCATGTTGGTTTGATTGTTTTGTTGTCTCGTCGGGCCGTGCACGTAGAGGGAGGAGGGGGGGGGGAACGAGGAAAGGGTGTTTGTGAAAAGTTACACTCACTACCCCTTAGATTAAAATACCCCTTTGGTCCATACCAAGATTATAATAACTACATCTATTAGTTTAAAAAATATATAAAATTGGTAAAAATACACAGACACTCGAAATGGTGGTCCCACAGCCCAAAAGGTTGTGTTTAAGTGTCACCGCTCACAGGAGGCTCAAGGTTCGAATCTCTACCGTGTACATGAGGTATGGTTTCTTCACATGTTTATTTATCGCTGTAGTTTTCCCATACTCTCCCCAAGCTAGTCATGGTGTACTTCCTTTAAACAACCTTTTTCTGTAGTCTAGTGGTCAGAGTTCCTGACTATAGATCCAGAGTACCTGGTCTCCTTCGGTTTATGTTTGTATTGAATAAAGGTATTGGTTTTTAGGGCTGTTCTAATAAGTCCGAAAACGTGGGTATTAAATTTTATTGTATTGTATCGATGAGCTATCTAACTTATTTTATATATATATATATATATATATATTTCTAGAATTAAGACTGTATTCAAACAGTAAATAAGTGAACCACAGCCAATTTCTCATTCAAACTGATCTGCTTCTTTTTTTTTCACCGTGTCATACTATCCTTTACGAATATATACTAATTACTAATATATATATCGTATGACACAGATAACCGGTATACACACGACATCTAGTTCAGTCGCCTGAATGTAGACTATTAGCCTCACTGGTGACACAGAGAGTTACCCAGGATACATCTTAAGAGGTTGTCTACACGTTGTACCTGCAATGAGATGAAATGATGAGAGTAATTATGAAGTTGTCGAGCCGGTTTGAGTCTTAATCCAACTCAAGCCTAATTAACCAAACCCTGGTAACCGTTTGAATAACTCCTCTAAAGGGAAACAATACCCAAGGTACCAGTTAGTAATCGAACCCGTGAACCCCTAAGTTCGTAGCGAGGTGCACTGACCACTACACCACGGGGCCGGTTTACTATTTATGTTACTTTGTTGGGAATGAAATAGGTTGAAATTAGAGGAAGTGAATCAACATTTGCGAGGAGGGAGATTGGTAAATACATTTAGTAAAAACCAACCTCACTACATCCGACTGGGATTCGAACCCTGACCTCCCTGTCTTCAAAAATCTAATCTATAGCGAGAGTGGCGCCTTATACGATGCGTCCACTGAAGCGGGTAGCTTTTTGACCACTTTCTGAATTTTCAAAGGAGGTTAATGCCAATAATGACGGTGATTCTTGCTAATGCGCTAGTGTTGAATCTTACAGGAACCGAGTATATGTTCATGTGGAGCTCCTTACTATATAAAAAAAACTTACTTTTAAGAGGGTGCATCACACGCCAATAAACTTTGTGATACAGTCGACTAGAAATCGTAAATATACACGAACACGTGGATAATTTTTTACTAAACATTAATGTAGATAAAGAGTTAATAAAAGTTCCTGATACTGAGCATTGTTTAAAAGTTAAATGGTATTTGGATTTTAAAAAACTACATTAAATAGGCTAGGTTTTTTTTAACCATTTTTAGAATGTCATCACAGATAAGCTATGTACACAGATCTTCATTTTGTTATAATAGGGACATACTGTAGTTATTAACAAGAAACTATGTTGCTTTGTCCCCCATCGTCACCGAGGAAAATTTCGAGCAATCATTCAAATATGAAAGTACTGCACACATTTCTGGCATATCGTAGTTCTCTCCCCCCCCCCCCCCTTAACTCCCTTACCTCGCGTGAGCCAGGAGCTGAGTTGGGCCTGATATTATGATGAACGCTCTTAATCCTCATTAATCTGGATTAGATTATTAAAACCTTGGTCTTATTTTTCATCGCATTTCACTAGTTGTTTTTGCTATCAATATACTCATATATTATGAACTAGCCAATGTAATATGACGTAAAAAGGTAGAGTTTCAGAGGTAATGTACCCAAATTTGCCAGGATAAAATTGGGAAACCATTTACATTTAGCTGAGATGCGAATCCCAACCTCTTTGTAATTCACAGACCAGACTAAATGCTCTTGGTATTTAAACTCCAAACTATAAATAAAACTAAAATAGGCCTAAACAAAAAGGATTTTTTTTTATTTGCCCTGCGCCTTGCTACCTGTCAGGGCTATAACCATAATCACACTAGTGGGTTAGTACGAGGAAGATATACTACAGAAAAAATGTACCAGCATGTGTGTGGATGGAGAAGCGGAAAATCATTTAGGAAAAAAAAATTACTGATAAGGCTACAGCTAGTCTAGATTCAAACCCCGACCTTTAAGTACCCGGGAAACCAAAATAAACAAGTTTGACGTTTTTGTTATCACACGCAACTTTGCGGCTAGCCCTATTAACATATTTTAAAATTATTATTACAAATTTTTTTATGCAATTTTAAATGGTATTATTTAAATATTTAAATGTCTAACAGTAAAATAATTTTAGTTAATAAGTTTAAAATAATCTTTTCTTAAAACTGATTCGCACGAAGGTTTCTTTCGCTTCTAAAAGACGAGAACCACTTATCGTACACACCGTTAAAAAATAAATAGACATAAAAGTCGCTTTACGTTGTAAATTATCCGGTTTTAAGGGGCCCCAAACTTTTAACAGAACAGGGTCGTAACTTTCCTTTGCAACCCCCCTTCTTTATTTCTTCCCCCTTCCACGATTTATGGGTTATTTCTGGCATACACCAGCGGTAATGGTTTCTTGTTAAGTTATTGATAACTATCATGTTGACCTCAAATGGTATTGGGGGTAAAATGCTTGCCATTGAACCCGATTTTCGTGTTTTCTAACCCGGCCAGGGTTGAAGGATGGAAGGTATGGGAAAACAATTTGGCGGCAAAATTACAAAGCCCTTTCGCTCTTTCTAATAGAAATTCTCGTGTGCTGATATAATCAGTCGGTTCAGAAAGTGCACGTTAAATAGCTTAAATAATAAAAAAAGGTTAAGATATTGATAACTTTTATGAGAATTGTTTCACTGTCGGGAACTTAACGAGCGGACAAGTAACATGTTCTCTTGAATTTTTGCATTATCATGAATATATACGCCAAACATGTTATTCAAGTTTTTATTTTTATTTTGACCCATGAATTTAGCAGGTCCCGTGTCTGTGACCACGTGGACCAAACGTAAAGAGAATATAGCCTCTGGTTGCAGGTGAAGGGCAGATCAGGGTTTGAATCCCAGCTGAGAGCATTGATTTGATTTTATTTTATTCTCGCTTACCCTCAGTACATATGTAGGTAATTTTCCTCTAAGCTATACTTACCAAACCCCAGCCCCATTTGTGTAGTTAAACACGAATGGCCCAAACTAAAACTATATATATACACTTAGCACCGCGTCTTACTACCCGTTCAGATTATACGCCTATTTACTATTTAAATTAATGGGGTAGGAATTGGGAAGGTAGGATATAGAGGAAGTGAACCCGCTTTTGCATGGAGGAAGAGTGGAAAACCATTTAGGGAAAAACCACCCCCAGTTCACCTGAGCGAGATTCAAACCTCGATCTCCCCGTCTTCGGCAGTCTAGCTCAACACGAATCTGGTGCATTAGCCAACTACACCACCGAGGCGTGTCACAGGCTAAATAACTGAACTGTTACATCTAAATAAGATTATATTACACATTTTTAAACTGTAAATGTAGTTTTTTTTCCATTGGCTCTTAGTTTCTGAGGTAGGGTAGAATTTAAAGAAAAAAAATTTTGCAGCGCGTCTTACTACCCGTTCGGGTTATACGCTAATTTAAAGAAAATATACCTGCATTTCCTTGTAGGAGAAGTGGTAAAATATTTAGGTAAAACCACCCTGAGTATACCCGTCTGGGATTTGAACTCCAACCTCCCCGTCACTTGTGAAACCAAACTAGACGAGGTTGATATTTAGACCACGTTTCCATCGAAGCAGGTGGGGTTTTTTTTTTAGCACCGCGTCTTAATTAATACCCGCTTGGGAAATATGGCCATATGTACTGGTTAAACTAATGTGTTAGGGATGTGAGAGGTCTAATTTAAAGGAAATGGATCCACATTTGCTTAGAAGGAAAGAGGACAAACCTTTATGAAAACCACCCTTAATACACCCGACTAGGATCCGAACCCAAATATTCCATTCATCGGCACTTTATTAAAATAGTATTCAACTTTATTTTTTGTTCCTCCAGATATAACGTATCTTTCACTTTGTACCCCCGAAGTTGTTGGTGCATAATGCAAGTTATAAATATAATTTAATCTACTATCAATAAACTACACGGTGACCTGGTGGTCTAGGGGTAAGGTTTCGGACTTCTGTGCTGGTGGTCCGGGGTCCAATCCTATGTCCCGGCACAGATTTATCTGTTTACCAAACCCTTCCTCCACCTCTGACAAGACATCTTGTGAATGTGGGGAATGCCAGGTCTCCATCGTGGTTCGTATCCCACGTTAAACTGTAGGTCCTTCATTTCATCTCACAATCATCCTACCACTACACATTAGTGATAAGTCCGTATAAACCGAATGGGTAGTAAGGCGTGGTGCTAATAATAATAATAATAATAATAATAATAACATAAATACTCCAGTGCCTTGGTACGTTTTTAAGTTCGTTTAAAAGAGGTTTATAATGGGGTGTGAGATGAGTGAGACGGTGATTCTCAAGAGAGAAGACATGACAGAAGGTCATCAGAAAGTCGGTTAGGATACCCCCTCCTGCCTCCTCAACATCATTTATTAATTATGGTCGAAACAGGTAGTAAGACGCTCTGCTTAAAAAAATTATCCATTATCATTTTCGATATACAAGCTTTTGTTTAAAAAATAGCATTTATATAGTTTCATTAAAACTGTGGCAATAATCTTCTTAAAGGGTGACCTAAATATTTCAAATTTCTTAACTTTGTTATGATAATCATCGAATAAAATCTATTATATATATATATATATAGTTAAAATGGCTTTGGTAGATTTTGAGAAATTGCTGTCGAAGGAAAATTTTGTTTTCCCGTTTGGGTGTTGTTTTTTAATCTTTATATATATATATATATATACACGCTCAGTGTATAAGCTTTCAATTATTATTTTTGAATATGAAGATTGGTTTGGAAGAACCGCGGGAATAATGGTCTAAAGGAATCAATTCACGTTTTAAATATAAATATAGATTGCAAAAATGGTGGTCCACCATTGAAACTGCCTTCTAAAATACCAATGTATTTTTTGAAAGAGACTGTACTCTATATTTGTGTGTTCTAGTATAAACAAAACAAGATACAACTGTCTTTTAATTGAAACCAACATTAATGTTTTCAAAGGCTATCCTCATTTTTCCATTACGTATCTATGCCCAATGTGTGGTCGTATCAGATCATTAATGGAATATTCATTGTTTGTTCGGGTAGAAGTGGAGAAGTTTGGAGGGGGTAAGGGGTATGAGAGAGAAATCGGACGCAGAATATAGTCCCAGTTATATCAAAGTAACTGATCATCACACGTGAATTACAAAAGCAGATATAAAACGAGTTTTCGAATCTGATCACCGGATATGAATGGAGAAAGAGAATTAATCTATTTTAGAATCATTTTTTATTTTGTTTATTGTAAATTATATAAATACGTATAGTGTTTTGTGTCATGATTATATAGGTACAGGATAGTAAAATGTTATCTGCATTCATAGCTGTGATATAAATACGTAATAAAAGGAAATATGTATTGTCCTTGGATGATGAAGTAATAATTAACGTATTTGTTTTCTAAAAGGAAAATTAATAAAACATATTTTCTTCAATATTGTTCTTAAGAACTGAGATATCCCTATTAAATGTGATATCTATAGTAACATTATTTTATTAATTTCATTTTGATTTCTAAACTTTTTTGAAATAGCTTGTTCTCAAAGATTCATTTTCAGGCTATATTACTTATTGAAGATTCTTTTATTTTTATTTTAGCACCTCCACCACGTCATACTACCCGTTCGGGCTATACGCTTATATACTAATTACGTTGATGTTTCTAGAGATTAGGAAGGGTATATTTATGGGAGTTGTACCCATATTTGTATGAATGGAAAGTGGAAAACCGCTTCGTAAAAAACCACCCTCAGTACACCCGACCAACCTTGAACCTCGATCTCCCCGTGATCAGCAGTATATTCTACTGCGAGAGTTGTGCGTTAGACCAAGTGGCCGCCGAAGCTTATTAAAGCCACAGTGTACATGAAGAGTGCATATCGCATCTCTGTACCTTTTGACTGTTAAAAAACTCGGTGCCCTTTCCAACTCGGGGCATTATGGGGTGGCGGGGGGAGGGGTGATATCTACAACCCCCACGGATTTAAAGAAAAGGGATCAAGGAATCATAATCTAGACAACCCCAATTTATTTTCAAAGGTATCTAAAAAATAAATTTACCAAAGCTATATCCATTTCTTCTCGCTTTAACTTAGAAAAAAAGCTTCAAGCCGTATGGTCTAAGGCGTCACTCTCGCAATGGAATAGACTGCCGATGACTGGGATAACGGGAGTAAAATCTTGGTCGGGTGTACTTAGGGTGGTTTTATAAAAAAAATAATATAGTTTTCCACTTTTCCTCCACACAAATGCAAGTACATTTCCTCGAAATTTAACCTTTCTTATTCCTAAACCACTAGCGTAAATAATATAAGGCTTTTACCGCAGGCATTAGTTATCGAGAAAAGAAAGTAGTCCTATAGTTTTGATAATTCGTAATCAAATCAACAAACTTGGCCATAATTTGAATTTAAAGGGTTAATAAGTAAATTTAGTATATTATTAGCACCGCGTCTTACTACCCGTTCGGGTTATACGCACTTACGCTAATGTGTAATGGGTAGGGTGATTGTGAGATGAAATGGAGGACCTACAGTTTAACGTGGAATCCGAACCACGGTGGTGGCCTGGCATTCGCCACATTCACAAGAAGTCTGGTCAGAGGTGAAGGAAGGGTTTGGTAATCAGATAAATCTTTGCCGGGACCGAGGATCGAACCCCGGCCGCCAGCATAGAAGTCTGACCCCTTACCACTAGACCGCCAGGTCACCAACTTAGTATATAAAAAAATGTTTTTTGTTTACGTATTATACATTTAAAATATTTATAATACACTTTAAGCATGTTTTGATTTTAATTTTAATGTGCAAAATAAAAGCTAATTTAAAAACACGTCTCGCAATATTTATGTGTGTATTATATTAACCGCAAGAATAATACAGTACAGCAGTATACTGTAGGAACACATTTGCTGAGTAATTTTCTGAGCATGCGTGGTGATTTTTAAATCCACTCTGCGAACCTTGGAAAGGAGGAGTTAGTGAATATAATTATTATTAGCCTGCTTCAGCCCTCCAGGCGAGATTTTATACGTGAACAAGAGGCCATCTTGCTTCTTCAAGGGCTCTTGAACTCTGACTTAACTTAACCGTACAATGATCTTGCTTTGACTTAACTTAACCGTACAAAGATCTTGCTTTGACTTAACTTAAACGTACAATGATCTTGCTTTGACTTAACTTAACCGTACAATGATCTTGCTTTGACTTAATGCGGCTCTTTGTAAAATGAATTTTTTTTTTTTATGAGTTTGAAGCTGTGTTGATTTTAAAAATTATTTTTATGGCCTGTTAAATTATTTAGTAATCTTTAAGAAAGCCCAAACTGGTGGGCCCGCGATAAAAAAAAAAAGGACCAGTTCCGTTTTGTCTAGTGATGGAAATATGTGGTTTCGAATACCGACGGGGTATGCTGAGGTTCTTATTCCCTAGATGGTGTCTTACTCTCTTTTCACACAAATGCATGTACATTTCGTCTAAATTATACCTCTCCTAGTCCTTACCTCTTTAGTGTGAACGAATAACTCGAACGAATATTATTCATATTATTCTGTCACTGTAATATGTTGATGCTATTAAATATTATGGTTTTTTATGAACACATAATACTTTTGTTTATTTAACAATTTTAATCTCTAGTCAAATTGGACCAAATAATGGTTTGTGTACATACTTCAAGTTAAAAAAAAAAAAGTCATCACTTTTCTAATTCACGTCACACAAACTTTGCTACAGTCCAATTTTCATAGAAAGGGCGTTTTAACAAACAAATTATTTTTCATGCAACATTGATAACACCAGCGTCGGTGGCCACGTTATATAAATAATAACATTCGCAACAGACCATACTGCCGATGATAGGCAGATCGGGGTTTGAATCCTGGTCGAATGTACCGAGGGATTTTTTTTCCTGATTGGATTTCTACTATCCTACCACTAAAATGCGGGTACACTTCTTTTAGATTCAAACTTCCTCATTCCTAGATAATAAGTAAAAATATTGCGTACAATTATGTGTATAACCTGAACAGATAGTAAGAATTGGTGCTAAAAAAAAAAGGCATTGATAAAATTCTACCATATTATTAGTGTTATATATGTATTGATAATATCTATTTAAAAAAAGTCACAGTGGCAGATAGCCTGACTTGACGTATGAATAGGTGAAAGTTGATCTATACACTTTTCTAGCAATTAAATAAGGCCATTCCTAGGTAAATTGAGATCTACACTGTGCCAATTGTATTGTATAGTAATACCACCGTAGGAAAATACTTTTAAAATATGTACAAAATAAATGTTAAGCAGCCAAACTTTGTCAAAAATTCACTTTATCTAAATGACATGTTTCAAAACTACATGATCTCTCAAAAGAAGCTGCAGAGGAGAAGGTCTAAATTTCAACTACCACTTTCTTTTTCACTTGTAACTACCGAAATATCAGCATAAAAGCTGTCGCAACAATATTCATGTATAGCTAGAAAGATTAGACATCGAACCTGTGTACTTAAATGTTATAAAAATAAAACTTTTTTTTTTTTTGTAAAAGTTGTCACAATTCATGATTTTGAAACTGTGGTCTAAATTTCGACTACCGGCTTCAAGATGTCAGGAAATAAAATAAAAAGAATAAAATAATGGTATTTAACTGTATTATTATATAATAATATAAAAATAATGTTTTTGAGGTAATCCTACTTGCATATTACTTCTATTTTTAATGGAAAAGGTCAATAATTCATTGCTCATTTACAAAAATCACACATATAAATGTCTTTGTCAGCGCCAGCATATGCGTTATATGCCCAAAGGTGGCACAAAACACAAGTTACCCACAATTCTCCTGTGTGGTCATCGGAAAACAGTCCTTGGCAAGAAAAATACAGGCCGCACCTTCATCATCTGGCTTTTATTCACCTACAGGAAACTCCAAATCCCTCATGCTGGCATCGACAATATTTTAGGCACCATCAGAATCTTCCGAAGAACTGCCTTCATCAAGCGTCTTCTTTGACTTCCCTTTAGATTTTTTCTTCTTCTCTTCTTTTGGCTTCTGAAGTATTCCCCAAAAATTTAATTTATTTTTGGCGACATTTTTTGGGTTGTTGGCAGAATCTTTTAATGATTTAACAAGGGCTTCTTTGTAAGGGGTTCCAGTGATCACACAAGCTCCTACAGCCTTGCGGCCTCTGTTGCTCACTTTTAGTTTTTTTTGACGGAACCGGACTGACATGTTTCAGACCACTTGAAGTGCTGGGTTGAGGATCCTCGGCAGGACTTACAGGATGATCTGCAAGCACCTTCTCACATAGCTTAGATGCAGGAAGTTGGTTATCAGAGGGAGATTTCACTTGATTATTTTGATGTGGCGTCGCCTGAGAACTGCAGGATTTAGCTGATTCCTGTGCTGAAGCCAGAAAATCAGCGTCGGTGAAAAGGTTTTTATTCATTGGGAAAATGCCTGTTTTGATGAAACCGTTCATGGCGATCTCTCCTGTTTGCACTTTTAAATGTGCTTTTCCAAAGAGCTCCATCATGTCATATAGAGACAACGGCTTGTCTGAATTAAGAAGCCTCTGTCTTATTTCTTCACTGTAGTGTGTCTTCAGGGGTTCCATCAAGTTTTTGTCCAGAGGCTGAAGCTTATGTGAGCAGTGTGGTGGCAGTGACACAACTGTCACATGATTGCTTCGTGACAATTCAATCCCATCATTATTACGAACATGGCTGTAGTGTTCATCTAAGATAAGGAGAACTGGAAAGTCCTCAGATGGGTTCACTTTTTCCACGAAATGCTGGAACCATTTGGTAAAAATGTTGGTTTGAACCCAACCTGATGGGTGTGCAACTCCAACCGAGCCTGGGGGAGCCCCTCTCATTGGTTGGTCAGTCATGTTCTTTCTGTGAGATATAATGAAAGGTGGAACATGATTCTCAGAGGCACTCATGCATGCTATCACTGTGATCGTCGCTCCTCGCTCTGCAGATGTGAGGGCAGCAATTTGACGTTTACCTTCCAATTACTTGCGGAATTTTACTATGCACAATGGTCAGTCCGGTTTCATCCACATTGTATATTCAATCAAATGGATATTTGTCTTTAAGATAGGGCTCTTCTAATAATTGGAAAAAAGCACTGACGTTTTCTTTCTTGATTAGTCAAACTTTAGACCATTAGCGATAGTCGGAATTTAGACCACTGCATGATTAAAACTTTGAGGTCAAGTACGACCTAGAACGAGAGGCAATCGATTAAACTAAAAGGGAATTTGAAAGCCTAGAACATACCTAACACGATGCCTTAACGACCTTACAGCCAATACTAATACACTACGAGTAAAAAAATCAAGAACACATAACTGAAAAAAAAATTAAATCACTGAAAATGAAGTTTTGATTAGTGCACGGTTATGGTTGAGCGAGGGGAACTGCGGTTTACACAAAACAACAACAAGGTAATGGAACTCTGTTTACTAATTTTCCCGCATGGTTGTAACACCTTGCAATACGTCAAACCCTGCTAGTCGGACTTTAGACCCTGGTCAAAATTCGGACCTTGTCCTCTATGGTAGCACTCTGAACCGGTAGTTTTCTCTCTATGGCAATCCGACTATAACTAAGATATGAATGGGGGGAAAAAGGCGTGTTGAGGAGAGAATTCCCCCATTTGTGAGAAGTATCTGGGGAGGGTCGTTGACACTTACAAAAACTCTTCATGTCCATCATACGCTTGTTTGGAATGTCATAAATCACACGACATAGCTATTTTCACACCTGTAACTGGGCACAGGTTGGTTGCCTACCTCGCCTTTTTTATGGTCATTTAAGGCGCTTGGCCCTGTCGAGTGGAAGTCTAAAACCTATTTTGTGGGATGGTGGGCGGGAGGTTGAAAGGCGTGGCGTGGCTTCACAACCGACCAAAGTATCCTTCCGCGGCAACAAGAATACATGTATCACGGAAACCATAGATGGCGCCGGCTACCGGCCAGGTCTTGGGGAAAATTCAACACCCCTTCTAAGATAATGTATCGATGTTTTATTAATTGTTACATTTTCTTGTTTTTTTTATGAAGCCGGCAGTTTTCTTTCGAAAAAATTAAATTTTATCGATATTTGAATACGGTTAAAACTATAAATAAAGGAAGTGTGTATATGAAATTTTTAACTTAATTAACATGCTTCTATTCTTGAACAAACCGTTTCAAAAAAGAAAATTGTAAGAAAATCTTGAGGATAACCGTTGGTTCCCATGGCTCTGTTAATTAATAATATTAATGTCATTTAATAAAAGTTTATTTCTACCAAAATCCTACTAAATTAAGGTTTTTGCTATTTTCAAACTACATATATAAATTACCGTACTTTTTTTTTAAATCTGGTATTTTTAATTTCGGCAAAAAGATACAGAGCTTTCCTTTTAAGGAGTCTGGGTTGGCGGTGTTAGCGATAAATACCTTATCTTTATTTAAAAGTCTTGAACGTTTATGTTCGTTCACAAATACGTTCTAAAAACCTTTTACATTAAAATTACATTTGTTGGGAGGTAAAGATAACAAGATTTAGGAAAGATTAGCTCTGTTAAATAGCTTGTTCTTAGACGACCACCTAGCTCAGTCGGTATAGTATCTTCCTATGGTGCTATGAGTCCCAGGTTTCAATTCCCAGTATGATCCATGTGTGTGTTTTTTATAATTTGTTAAATGTGGCTAACCCCTTTCACAGTGAAGAATTACCAGCTTGGGTCTGGGTACTGTACCTGTTCTATTTATAAGTCAGTTTATAAGTCATGTACTGATATAATCAGTCGGTTATAAAAGCGCATGTTAAATACCTTCAAAAAAATATTCTTCGAAATAAAAGGTACAGGGGAAAGTGGGGGAAAGTTCTATTCAACTCAAATTGAGTTAGTGTTGCCATCTATTAGACAAGCATGTGACCTTTCGAAACCACTTCGGTGGCCGCGTGGTCTAACGCGCTACTCTCGTATTAGACTAGACTGTCTATGGCGGAGATATCGGATGCACTGAGGGTAGGTTTTCTTAAATGGTTTTCCACTCGCACTTCATGTGAATTCGGGTGAATTTCCTCTAAATTAAAACCTTTATAATCCTTAACACATTAGCATGGCTAGTACATAGATGTATAACCCGAATGGTTAGTCATATGCGGTGCTAAAAAAAAAGATTTGATGGAATCCTTAAGTGTTTTGAGATATACAAATTGCTGTCTTGGAAAAATAATATGTGTAGTGTAACTCTCCTCCTTTTCCCCTTGTACCCTTCAAATGTATAAAGAACATTTTTATTGAAGGCAGCTAACGTTACATTTCTGAGCCCATTTGATTACATCATCCCACTACTTGCAAACTAGCTTGATTCTAGAACAATCTCAACGCCCAGAAGCTCAGCCATCAATTTATTAATGTGAGAAAGGGAGATTTAAATTGCATCGTCAAATACTATATTTCTCAAATCATAATCTTAAATTTTCTTTCGAATCCCGAATATTTACAATATTTACAATTTAACTTAGTGATAAAATAATAAAATTTTAATCGAAAAATGTTTAAGGTTTGGTGCCACCAACAAATTTTGTTTTATTTGTCATGTCTATTACGTCATAAGCAACAAAAAGAGTTCTCAATTTTAATAAATTAATTATTTTAATACAATTTTGTTCTTTTTTGTGAGTTTGTTATTCTCCTAACTACACACGTCTATATAGATCCGTTTACCATTTACTGAAAATTGTTATATAAAGTCGTCTTCATATATTGAAATCGAGACACACTTTTGTGATTTTTTTCCGAATCTCGAATCTCTCTAATACCATAATATTCGAGCATCCCATCTGATTCTTAGTCAATTTTTTTTTCTGCGTTATGGGACCGGTTTTGTTTCACTCGACATAATAACTTTCATTTAACACATGCACTATATTTTAAAGATAATTTAAAAATCAGTGTATGATTAAAATTAATGACCAGACAATTATTAGCAAAACACAACTAAATAGTAAACACAATTTGTGTGCGATTTCTTGGCACAATCGGTATTGCGTCTTTATAATGCGTTAAGACCCCGATTTCGATATCCGGTTTGGTCACAGACGAGGTATACACCAGATATTCATGCACTTACATCTGAGAGTCACATCCAAATTGTTAGTTTTAAGGGGGAGGGTGGTTTCAAACACCAGGTGTTTGGTGTCGCGCAATACCACTCCCTCGCCCCCTTAACGTCCTTTTCAATGAACAAACCTTTTTAAAAATAAAGGTAACTAGTCGATGGCATTTGAAAATTGTTGATAACTATTCAATTTGCAAACATTCGCTTGAACAAAGAAAAAAGGACCACTGTATAAAATGCCGTTAAATTCATTAGTTTACTTGCTTTTTAGAAAATATTCATTCTACATCTTATTTTTTTTCAAACGGGAAATTACTTATCGCATAATACATTATTTTTAATATTCCATTACTAAGGTCAATAAAATTTTAAAAAAGGGTTGAGAAGTTTAGAAATAAAAATTATATATTTTTTAAATAGTTTATGATGTTTTACTCTACTCTAATGTAGATGGATAGAATATTATGTTGTTGTTGGGTGTGGGTTTTTTTTTTTTTGTTTTTNGTCGTATACGTTTATGAGGAATATTAAGCAGATGCGTAACTGTTGTTCTGGTATTTTAAAACTATATAATCTCGCTTCATAAAGATTTTATTTTAAGTGTCTGCGGTTTTATTTTCCCTCTCTCTCTTTTCAGTTTGCTAATGGTATACAGGAAAAACTCCTCCCTCTGTTCGGTATAAGATGAACGTAAGCACCGTGTTTTGGCATTTCAAACTATAAATTACCGTTTCTGACACAATCATTTAGTGAAAAAAGAAAGTTTTTTAAATTAACTTTGCACTTTAGAATTTTTTGCTTTGTTTAAAAAAAACACTTTTATCTGCAAAAAAAAAAAAAAAATTCAAAAGAAGCAAAAATGTAAGCTTTACTAAAACTTAAATTCTTTCCGCTCAATTATTTCAAGAGAAGAAAATACTTGCGATATTTTGAATTATTCTCGTGAAATAAACCGTTCACACAAAAGTTCATATTATAAACAAACTTGATTATATGAATTTAGAAAAATTTTAACTCAATCTCTCTAAACTATATTTTCAAATGTACTTAATATACATTTTCAACAAACACTTCCTCGTTCTATTAGGTAATGATGTTAATTGAAAAGAGGGTGAACTAAACGAATTCTTAAATTTTCCTACTTCCAAGAAAGCTATAATAAATTGTAGCTAATAATAAACATTTAGACCCACTAAAAACTTTGTTTTTATTTTCCCATTTAGGTAGTCGAATTTTATAAGGCAGCATTTTTCAAATTATCTCAAGTTCCATGAGGTGATTTTAGAATATTCTTTATTTGTTTTTCAAACTATAATATAACATCAGTAAACAGGATTGCCAATTTTTTTTTATCTGAGTTAAGCACTTCTTTACAGCCAGAACATGAGATGTTTTTCCGTTAGTTTTCTACTTTTACACTTGTAAAAATGTAACTTTCTTTATTTAATGTTCATAATATTAGTCTAAGCACCTTTATGAGATATCCAGCTTTTTTTTCTGATTCAAGGACACTTTCGATCTAAAAATTTGGTAATCCCTTGTCTATGGCAGTGGTTTTAGTTAAAGTTCGTTCACGATAGGAGTTTACCTCTGAAAGGCCTTTTTCCCTACCAGAAATCTATTATATAGTAGGATATTGGTAGGAAAAAAGACCTTTCAGAGGTAAACTCCTACCGTGAATGAAGTATAAACTAAAACTAGTTGAAGGTACAAATTCACAAACTTGGGGTGTATTGCGGGCCACAGCCTATAAATACATGTTTTCTTAAATATATTATATATGTATATATAAAAAACAGTTAATCTTATTTCCAGTTTGGACGACACACATTTTAATCAAGCATGTGAGTAAGAGACGTGAAAAATGTGTTATTTATTTAGAATATTTATTTGAGGTAGTTAACGTGCACTTTCTGAATCCATTGATTATATCAGCACAAGAGAATTTCTATGAGCGAACTAAAAAGGGCCTACCAATTTTTTCGTCAAAGGTACTTTCACATATATTCCAGGGTTCTGTTACGTGCCACAATTGACATGCTACCAACGGCTTTACTTCCCCTCCAAAGGAAGTTGTGCTACGGATTTTTTTACGCCCAAGAAAAATCCGTTGACCTTAGCTGGGTTTGAACCCACGGACATCGGATCCTGAGGCGATCACTTTACCCCAAGACCCACCGAGGTTGACGTTAAAGATGTGATTTAGAGGAAATGTAACCATATTTGAGTGAAAGGAATATGAAAACCTTATAGGAAAAAAAAAAATGTAAATGTGGCTGGGATCTGAACCCTGACCTCTTCTATACTGGCAGATTTGATCCTGATGTTTAGTCTGCGTGCACACCGATGTAGGCTCAGTAGTTTGAGGTTATGTATTTAAAATAATTAATATATATTTTAAAATATTTAAAAACATATTTTCCCAAATGTTTATGTGAGTTAACGAAATACTCATAAGTATTCTTTAAATTATGCAAATAAAAATTCCCATAATCATGTATTTAATGTTAGAACTATATCAAACTGTGCAATATGTTTTAAGTTGTTTTTTTGTCATTCAAAATTATGTACACACTCTAGAATAAATACATTAAACAGTTATTTTTGGTACACGCACAAGACTTCAGGCCGTATAGTAATATAAAATTACTGCAGACAAGCGGACCTGTATGATAGGAAGGGAAAAGGAGGAAATCGCAATACACACGTTTTCAAGAACAACAGTTTTTATCTCTCAAACCCCATAAATACACCAGCAAATCTTTTTATATTAGTATAACTATGACAGAGACCTCTCTTAACCATAATCTAAAGTACACTAGAAAGGTATCGTGATTCTCTAACAGATGGCAGCACTAACTCAATTTGAGCTAGAATTGGACTTTTACCCTTTTTAGCTCGTACCCTTCAGATTAGTCTAGATGTGTGTTGAGGGTAGTTTCCCCTAAAGTTAGAGTGAAATATTTTAAAGGATTGGTATATATATATACGTTTTGCACTTTCTGAACCGACTGATTATATCAATGCATGACTTATAAACTAACTTTAATAAAGAACAGATACAACACCCAGCCCCCCGGCCGTTAATTCATCACTGTGAAAGGGGGGGAAAAACACATTTTACCAATCATAAATTTTTCACTCGTGCCAAGGAATCGAAACCAGGACCTTTTAATTCGGTAGATAGACGCGCTACCGACTGAGCCAAGGTGTCGGAATTTTAAAAAGGTACAAACACACTGAATAAACTCTCCTTGCTACATCAGTAACCCTATCTGCGACGGTTTCCTGTTTCAAAATAATCCCGAGAAGATATTATCTAGGCTCAAAGCTAATGGTTTTCAACCATTGGTAAGCTTACCTCTGAGGGTAAGGGGCATCTATACTAGGAGGACTCTAAAATAAAGAGAAATAATAATAATATTTAGGGTGACCTGGCGGTCTAGGGGTAAGATGTCAGACTTCTATGCTGGCGGCCGGGGTTCGATCCCCGGTCCCGGCAAAGATTTATCTGATTACCAAACCCTTCCTTCACCTCTGACAAGACATCTTGTGAATGTGAGGAATGCCAGGCCTCCACCGTGGTTCGGATTCCACGTTAAACTGTAGGTCCTTCATTTAATCTCACAATCACCCTACCATTACACATTAGCGTAAGTGCGTATAACCCGAACGGGTAGTAAGACGCGGTGCTAATAATAATAATATTTAGCACCGCGTCTTACTATCCGTTCGGATTATACGCTTTAAGTACTAATTACTCTAATGGATTAGGAAATGGGAGGGTTGAGTTAGAGGAAGTGAACCCACATTTGCTTGGAGGGAGAGTGGAAAACCATTTAGGAACCACCACCCCAGTTCACCCGACCGAGATTCGAACCTCGATCTCCCCGTCCTCAGCAGTCGAGCAAGCTCAACACAAGCGCGTTAGCCAACTACGCCACCGAGGCGGGTAATAAAGAGTAAACGCACCTTCTTTTTTTTAACCAATTTTATTTTAACCTAATTTTTTTTAAAAAAACCTTATTTCAATCAAGCTCCGGACTCTTGATAAAAATATATATTTCCATTCATGTTTTCTAAATCTATTAAATCTGATCTGGAAATAAATTTTACCTAATTGATATGTAAAATTGAAAAAAATGTTATTTTCAGCACCACGTCTCACTACCCGTTTGGCTTATACGCACTTACGCTAATGTGTAATGGTAGGGTGATTCTGAAATGAAATGGAGGACCTACATTTTAACGTGGAATCCGAACCACGGTGGAGGCCTGGCATTCCCCACATTCACAAGATGCCTTGTCAGAGGTGAAGGAAGGGTTTGGCAGACCAGATAAATCTGTGCCGGGATCGAGGAATGAACCCCGGACCCCCAACACAGAAATCCCGACATCTTACCCCTAAAACGCCAGGTCACCGGAGCGGGTAAAGTTTCTTACAGAGCTCAAATATGATACCTCTGGGCCACCTTCCCACCATCCCTACACACCTCACTCACCCACTGATAACATCTAACTTAGGAAGGTAATCCAGCTCGAAAAAGATTCACATTGGGGTGTAGTTTTCTGTACTTTTCTTTAGAAAACAAGGGAATTGAGGCCAATTAAACAACTATACTTATACAACAATATTTAAAAAGAAATTTAAAAAAATATTAAAACAATAACTAAACAGGTCCCGACGTCATAGTGGTCAAACAAAGGATGCTGAAAACCGTACTCCAATACGTTTTCTGGTTCGAGCATAATCTCGTATCTAATTTCCCGGTAAATCTACCGTGATAAGAGCTTAAAAGAGTATTCTACGAATGAAGGGTCGCGTAACTTAAAAGAAAAAAGAAATTGGTTTGAAACTAATGCAGTGGAAGCCTTGAGGCGCCAAAATACCGTAGCGGTGGCGTCGTCAACTAACAAACACTGTCCCGGAGAAAGTGGCATTTGCTCGCGTGCGACGTTACACTCCGTTTACACATCCTTACAGCCGCTCCACCTCCGGTGAACGAGTTTTCAGGATGGTTCTATAGGACAGGGTACTCTAGTTTGAACCTAGGTTGTGCCTATATAGCTTAAATCACAGGTTTCCAGAGCAGCATGGCGCATAAACCTCTAGATGAGTATTCAGTGTGACTGACCACTAGACAGAAGCCGGTCGACGGGGTCTCTTGGATTGGTAAAGCCACGGTACACGCCCTCGGAAGTTGTTCCTCCTCAGAAGTGTTCACGTAGTGGGTCGACCGGACTGACCCCTCCCCCCACACCCGCGATATGCATCATAGAAGGAGCAGAAGGTCCTGTCGTGTAGCCTTAAACATATGACGTGAGTGTAGGGGACGCGGGAAAAAGTGATTTTTTACAGGTTTTATAGCAAAACTTTTGTTGTTCAAAATGAATCAAATATTTCTCCAATATAAACATATAGTTTTAATTTTCTTCACGTGGTGATATCAACTGTTTCTGAATATATTTCAAGGATGTCCTGGAATTTCATGACAACTTTTTATATTTATTTATAAAGTTTTTCATCTAATGCCGCTATGTTCATGACAACTGTTGTTGGTATCACCATGTGTAAAAAATTAAACTATGTTTTTATAAAAGCAATAATTTATTTATTTTGACCCCGAAAAAGGATATTTCCATAAAAAAAACTGTCAAAACACTGCCCTTAAATCGCGTTCCTCACGCTATCAACTTAATGTATTCAAAATATTCCTGTTCGATTCCTTAACAGTGCCGTTCTTATATGCAGATTGACTTCAATTTCATAATTATGTAATGTGCAGCAATATTCTTGTAGGAAGATGTTTATCAGATTATATAAACTACTTTTAAATGAGCTATACAGAAATATTCATAACAAAAAAAGATACAAAAGATAAGACAGAAGTTAAAGAAGAGGGTAGAAAGTTATATCACAAAGAAGGGATTCTTAGACCCCACCAGCCTCAGTCAGACTTCTTGAGTGATAAAAAAGTTATTATTTAACCCTTAAGACCCCTATTAAACTATTTAGAAAATAAAATTAGATATAGACTTTTTTAAATCTTATGGTTGCATCCTAAATCTTCTTTTTCAAATAAATGTATTCAAACGTAAGTAGTTTTTTTTAAATATTCATTGTCTTTTAAATACATATTATATTTGTTCGTCTAGCATATTTTGTTTTATAGGCGAAACTAATTTTTTCTAGACAAACCAAGAAAATTTAGCTCGTTATTAAAATTTTACAATTATTTTTTTTGTATTCATACATTAAAATGTAATAAAACATTCTTGTTTTATTTTGTCAATCAGAGGTGACCTGGTGGTCTAGGGGTAGGGTGTCGGACTTATGTCCTGGGGGTCCGGGGTTCAATCCTCGTTCTCGGCACAGATTTATCTGATTACCAAACCCTTCCTTCACCTCTGACAATACATCTTGTGAATGTGGGGAATGCCAGGCCTCCACCGTGGTTCGGATTCCACGTTAAACTGTAGGTCCTCCATTTCATCTTACAATCACCCTACCATTACACATTAGCGTAAGTGCGTAT
>CABEEJ010000576.1:93429-105362 GCA_901482245.1 Timema douglasi
TGGGGGGGGGGGGGAGCCCTCAATGAGCAAAGCGAGTAAGGTGTATGAAGCTACAACAGACCTAGCAAGGTGGTAGTGGAAAATATTTGACTTCAATCAAAACTGACCCAGGTTGGAAACACTAATGGATGTAAAGTAAACTAAAATCTAAACTAAAATAATGTTAGAGGTAAATGATACTAACACTCTCATTATATTATTACATACATGTCTTAGGGTAGGACGGAAGAGGATGTGATAAAAGGTCAGTGTTTTTTGTAGTTTTTATATCAAAACATTTTATTGATCAAAATAAATCAAATGATTCTCCAGTAAAAACATAATGTTTAATTTTCTTCACATGGTGACTTCAACATTTGTTGAATATCTTTCATGAGCATAAGACGAGAAACTTTTTAAATAAAAAGGAAAAGTTGTATTTAAATTCCAGGACACCCTTCACAGATATTCAACTACTGTTGACATCTCGATGTAAGGAAAATTTAACTATGTTTCTACTGGAGAATTATTAGATTTCTTATGATTAAAAAAAGTTTTTTTTATAAAATAACTGCAGAAATACAAACCTTTTCTCATTTCCCCCTCCAATCCACCTTAACTGAAGTCTAAATTTCAGAAAATATCCATTGTTTCTTCACCAGTTTCACGCAGATTTGCTCTTTTAATCTTTTTTCTATATTTTTGGTTATTTTTAAATTATTGTTTTTAGTGAGTTTTTTTTTTACATTAATGGCAACTTTTGTGTCGATGAGCTCTGACCAAACAACAACCATGATACTGTTTTGTTTTTTCACTCTGTCTTACTACCTGTTCCTCATATTGATAATTATTCTAATGGAGCAGGAATGAGGAAGGAAGCATTTTAGAGGTAAACTACCCGCATCTGCGTGGAAGGATATTGAGAAACCATTAAGTATAGACCATTCTCAGTATACTTGACCAAGATTCGAACTCCAATATCATTGTTATCAATAGACAAGTCTAACACGAGGGTGACGCCATAGACCATTCTGCCACTGAAGTGGGTATGATAATGCTATCTTATGTCTATGTCAAATTTGAGATGATGTTTTTCTATCCATTCTGTTATCACAGTCAAGTTTTTTAACTTTTGTTTTTCTTTCTTTTTCAGGTAAGTTCAAACACTTAGAGGAGTCTCCAAGGATAACTTACGTTTGAGCGACTTGTCTGTGAGTATGGCTCTTGTTCTAATATTGATACGTGGTATACTTGTTCATCAGAGCTACTCTCCTCGTACCTCCGGCCCTTTTTATTTGCAACATTCTAAATTTTAAATTGGTTTGTTTACCTGATATGGTTCTTTTACGTCCCTGCAAAATTTCAATTTTCAGCCACGCCATTTCTCGGTTTTCAATCTTAAAATTGCATTTCATTCAGACATCATTCGGTTATCCGGTATAGTATATTTACTTACATGCTGAATTTCAGATTTATTTCATATCGAGAAGTTTTGTTATCTATAATTTTAATAAAATGTCAGTCCCCCATTGTCTTGGATTTGTTTTTGAAAATAATATTTTCATTATTTTAGATTTTTAATAATTTGAGGCAGCCTTTTATATTGCTTGAAAGTATTTAGCTTTTGTAAAACACTTAAAAAAGTGTTTTATATTGTTTTTTTTAATTATTAGCTCTCCTTCAACACACATCATGATTTTAGAATCTTAAAAATAATTGTTTTATGAGAAGTTTTTAATCTTTACCATTCCGAAAGACAGAGTTTTAAAATTTTGAACTTTTTTCTCATTCCCCATTTACTATTACCCCCTTCAATTTTTAATTTTAAAATTTTAAAATGTTTAGCTTATGGAGTGTTCTCTTTAAAATTTCACCAAATTTCATTTTTTAATCCCACCGATTAAAAGTTTGATAAATTTAATGTACGAAATTTGCAGCATTTCCCATTTCCCATAACCCCATTTTAAATTTTAAATGTTTAAATTCTTCTAGTTATTTGTGTGTTTTTCCTTTACATTTCATTAAAAAAAACTTCAATTATCTACTCTACCGAGTTTTTTTATACTTTTGGAATTTTTTTTTGGAAATACCTTTCCATTTTCTGAATTTTGATTTTAAAATTTAAGACTACTCAAACCTTCATTGCAGTTTGGGGTAATCTTTACACGTGTTTAACAAATTTTAATATTCCACCACACTAATAAGAATTTCTATTTTTTATGATGAACAATTTCAAAATCTCCCCTTTTCACTAGCTTCTCTTATCAAGAGAAAATATATCCTTTGTCACTAATTTTCATATTTGGACTTAACATATACATTCTTGGCAAATTTAATTTTCTACCTACAATAAACGTTTTTTTTCATTGCCTCCACCCCTCTTTCCCCCCTCCACCCCAGTCTTCCGGTTTTCAGACTTTAAAGTTTATTTGGAAGAAAATTTTGCCCGTATACAATATTTATAGGAAATATAATAGCCTACATTGGTGGTTTCACGGTCTAAGTCGTCACTCTGCTAGAAAACTATCTACTCGATCACGAGGTCAGGATTAGTTTTCCTTAAATGGTTTCCAACTTTATCTCCACGCAAATGCGGGTATAATTGCTATAAATTCTACCTTTTTCATCCGAATTACATCACACTCATATTTTAATATAATTTATAATTTAATATATAGATAAATCTCTACATATATAAAGTTAAAAGTAGGGTGGGTTTTTTTTTTAAAATAGTTTTCCAATCTACCTTCACGCAAATCCGGGTACACTTCCTCTAATATAAACTTACTCATCGCTAGAACCATTAGTGTAATTAGTAAATAAGTGTATAACCAGAACGTGTAGTAAAACGCGATGATTTAAAAAAAACACTCATCTACTCCATTAGCGATTACCTTTTCTATAATTGAGTTAGTTTGTACGTCATGTGATGATATAAATATGTGGGTTTAGAAAGTCTTCGTTTTGTATGTATTTATTATTAATCTCGTGTTCACATCTCATTCATTATCAACGCCTCAAGTGCTTAGTGAGCAGCCCAAATAAATCCGCAACGCCTGTAAACGGTGCTGCTGCATCGTTCTGTGCCACTGACACGATTTCCCCAACTAAGGTTGAGAACCCCGCCGCCAGGGCCTTCAGCCGGCTTTATTTAGAGAGAGAGAGAATGAATTTGATGAGTCGTGTTGAGCAAATGCTATTAATAATAATATTTAGAGCGAGCTGTACTGCAATTCTGCACTTCGCTGTTGAAACGCGCTACTGTCAAGAAGATTAATTTCACTTATAGTTAACTACACTCAAATTTTCATAGTAAGAATTTTTTTTTTTTTTCAGAAATTATAAGGATGTTTGTTTGTGACCAAAAATGATCAAATATTACTATTTTATCATTGTAATTATTTTTTAGGCTTTTGATGTTATCTGTCAAAAGTAATAACTGCAGATTATATGACTTGACGTATGAATACGAGAAAGTAGATTTAACTGTCAGATAAGGAACTTCGTATGTGCATTGGACTGTAGAGAAAGTGCCATTGTTTCTTAGTGAAGATCGTTTAAGGCGGGGGTTTAGATAACACGAGAAGGGCAATGTTTTTACAATTTTTATGGAAAAACGTTGGGTTTTTTTTGTCAGAGTTAATAAAATAGTGCTTCAATAGCAACAGTTGTTGAATATCTTTAATGAGGAGAAAAAGTTTTCATAAAATTCCAGGACATCCTTGACAGATATTCAACAACTATTGATATCAGCAGGCGAAGAAATTTAAATTATGTTTCTACTAGGGAAATATTTTGTTTATTTTGACCCAAAAAAAATTGTTTTGTTATAAAAACTGCAAAAACACTGACCTTTGCTTCAGTTCCCTACATCCTCACCTTAAAAGGTCAGACTTTCCCACATCGTGGTTGTAAGGGTTTAAGGCGTCCCACTAGCAATTAACTTGATTTCAAGTTACGGGACGGTTGGTGTTCGAATCCCGAGAGAGAATGTACTGAGATTTAAATTTATCAACTAAATAATATCCTCTCAATTATATCCTATTTCCTACCCCATAAGCGTAGATACCCAGGATGGATATTAAGACGCGGTGTACATACACACACACACCAATAAAAGATAAACAAACTACTGGAGAAAAGTATTGTGTGAGTATTTATAAACAGCCAATTAATAATAATTAATGATAACTTTGGGTGACCTGGCGGTCTAGGGAGTAAGGTGTCGGACTTCTGTGCTGGAGGTCCGGGGTTCAATCCTCGGTCCCGGCACAGATTTATCTGATTGCCAAACCCTTCCTTCACCTCTGACAAGACATCTTGTGAATGTGTTGAATGCCAGGCCTCCACCGTGGTTTGGATTCCACGTTAAACTGTAGGTCCTCCATTTCATCTCACAATCACCCTACCATTATACATTAGTGTAAGTGCGTATAACCCGAACGGGTTGTAAGACGTGGTGCTAGTAGTAATAATAATAATTTTAACCAGAACGGATAGTTAGACGTGATGATTATGATTATGATGATAATTTTCATTTCAAATTTCCATTATTAAATAATTAATAATATTAATGGCAATTATCACGCAATAAACTTCATATTAACTATAGTCTGGTTTTGAAAGGAAAACACATTTATAACTTTTTCTTTTGCTATCAATGTTGATAAAATTTTACTATATAATTAGTATTATTTTATAGGTATTGGTATTATCTATCAATAGTGACACCTTCATATAGCATGGCTTGACGTATTAATGTGTGAAAATTGGTTTAGTAACTCTTACAGTTTTCAAAAAGGTTCCTTTCTTCTGAATCGATATGTATATTATGCTTATATTATATATTCGACTCTTGCGTGAAACAAATTCCAACTTTGAAAATTGACAACTTTGCACTGGATTTGGTACCCGTGTACAAACTATTGTGTTTCAAAATGTATAATTAATTTACAAAAAATATTATATATCGTAGGTGGAATAATTTCTATATTTTTTTCCAACCAGGCACATCTAGAGAATGTAACCAATATAAGCCAAATTTGAAACGATTTAACTATAGGGTACTAAGGGAAACTGTAAAAACAATTTTTTAAATATAAAGATGTATGCATACCGAATTTATTAATGGAAACATTCAGTAAATATCCCTAAAGGTAGTATTTTACTTTGTATAGTAACGTTAGTTTAGATTTAGCGTGTTTTTATATTAGTTCACAGTTTTATTTTTTTTAACCTAGAGAGTATATTGTCCGTTCTTATAAATAGTGGACTAATTTGGTCATAGGATAATTTGTCAACGTCATCCACCAAACGTTTATGGAGTATAATATATTTATAGCGGTTAAAAGTAAGCCCAAAAACGGTAGTAGAAACAAACGAGTATTCAAACACACCATTTCTACTTATTTAGCCTGCAGGGACTAGACTGGTTCGTGTAGGCCTTTATACATCTGAAATCTATCACAAATTTGCCATGACCTTGACCTTGCAACTAAACACATTAATACCTTTGGGTAATTTCATAGTCAAATCGTCATTGGAATAACATTCTATAACACACAAAAATAAAAACAACGTAGCCAGCCTTGAAATTATAACATAGTAAAATGTAGGCCATGATGACCACAAAAAAAACCTTTCCTGGAAGGTTTTTTGTATGAAAATCTTACAATATAATGGTACTTAGCTTAGACAACTATACAGTGTGTTCCCTTATTAAACGGCTTAAATTTGGAAAATGGTAGTGGATCAAAAAACTAGTTAAAAATGTATTTTGAAGATTTGTTCGTCTTCGTTTATTTTTCAAGTAAACAGAAAAAAAATTAAATAAAAACAAAATAGGTAGTTATTAAATAAAATATTTTTATTTATTTTATTTAAATTGACGGCCTACAGCCCGAAGACAAGCATTGCACCTATTAATGACAGAACGACTGGGTGACCGACATTGTCCGACTGTTATTTCTTCTCACGCTTGTCGTAATGATTGAAGCTCATTAACAGGTACTTCATACATTATTTGCTTGAGAGCTCCAAACACAAAAAATAATTAAGGACGTTAAATCAGGTGAATTAGAGGCCAAGCTACATGCCCAACATGACAGATCCATCCTGTAAGAAAATTATTCTTAAGCCCCAATACCGAGGACCTCTGCAGAAAAACATTTTTTATTTAATTGTTGCTATTTGCGCGTAAAGGAAGCTAAGACGAACGAATCTCATAAAGAAGTTTTTAGTTAGTTTTTTGATCCACTACCAATTCCCAAAGCTGAGCCGTTTAACCCGGGAACATCCTGTATAATAATTTTCCAATTAGTAAAAACTATATTTGTCAGTTTGAAAAAGTACTAGATCTACTTTCACGTATTCATAAGTCAAGCATCTGTTACTTTTGACCCGCCTCGGTGGCGTAGTTGACTACCACGCTAGTCGTGTTGAGCTTGACCGCCGAGGACGAGGAGATCGAGGTTCGAATCTCGGTCAGGTGAACTGGGGGTGGTGTTTCCTAAATGGTTTTCCACTCTCCCTCCATGCAGATGCGGGTTCACTTTCTCTATTTCAACCTTTCCAATTCCTAACCCATTAGCGTAATTAGTACTTAAAGGCCCTAATGACCTCAATGTGTCGATGGGCCTTAGAACCCTAATAATAAGTACTTAAAGCGTATAACCCGAACGGATAGTAAGACGTGGTGCCAATAATAATGTTACTTTTGATAGATATTATCAATACTAATAAATGGTGACCTGGCGGTCTAGGGGTAAGGTGTCAGACTTCTGTGCTGGCGTCCGGGGTTCAATCCTCGGTCCCGGCACAGATTTATCTGATTACCAAACCCTTCCTTCACCTCTGACAAGACATCTTGTGAATGTGAGGAATTCCAGGTCTCCACCGTGGTTCGGATTCCACGTTAAACTGTAGGTCCTCCATTTCATCTCACAATCACCCTACCATTACACATTAGCGTAAGTGCGTATAACCCGAACAGGTAGTAAGACGTGGTGCCAATAATAATAATAATACTAATAAAATAACACTAATAATATATTAAAACGTTATCGATGTGGACAGCAAAACAAGTTGGTATTTTCTAAGAGTATATTTCTATGAAAATCTCACTATACATGGAATACTTAACCAAGCCATTTCTACTAATGTAGGACTTAGCACACATCCAAATATGTTGGGCGGCGTTTAAAGTGCGTCAATTAGTCCGTAATGCGGCGGAACGGTGTTACGCTGACTACAGCCTTCCCAGTTCTTTGTACTACTTTCAGTACTTTCTATAACTCTTGTGTTCCCCTTACATTATCAACCCCCTCCCCCTTTCTAGATGAGAGGTATAATTATACATCCTATACACTCAACAGAACGGTTCAGTATGTTTCATAAAAACCCGCTTCAGTGGCCAAATAGCTTAAGGCGGTGGTCTCCAACCTGGGGGCGTGAAACAATTCGGAAATAACGTTAATAATCATAAAAAAATAAATTGAATATGTTTGTTATTTAAATCCATTTCCCAAAGTAATAAGTATTTCTTGAGGTATTGTTGGCAGCACTTTCTACCAGTTGTAATAAATGTAATGACCAATCAAAAGTATGCATCCACGTGTTTATTTTACAATCTCGCAAGCCTCAGATTCACCCTCCAACTCACCTTTCTACCCTCTCCCTAAGACAGAGGTCCTCAAACTTGTACAGAGGGAGCCCTTGAACTACAAAAATACATGGTGGATACCTCATAGCATCTTTTTTACGCTAGTTTAATAAACATTCAAAAACGACAGTTATTATTATTATTATTAGCACCGCGTCTTACTACCCGTTCGGGTTATGCGCACTTACGCTAATGTGTAATGGTAGGGTGATTGTGAGGTAGGGTGATTGTGAGATGAAATGGAGGACCTACAGTTTAACGTGGAATCCGAACCACGGTGGAGATCTGGCATTCCTCACATTCCCAAGTTGTGATTAATACACGTCCTTTCAGAGGTGAAGGAAGGGTTTGGTAATCAGATAAATCTGTGCCGGGACCGAGGATTGAACCCCGGACCCCAGCATAGAAGTCTGGCACCTTACCCCTAGACCGCCAGGTCACCAAAAACGACTTTATTCTCTCTCCGCGGCGGACAGTTTGAATAACGCTCTCTAAGTTACCATTGCGACCACATGGAACACCACCTGATCTTCAACTCTGACTCTAATGTAAACTAAACAGCGTTATCGACTTGAAGTGTAAAGTGATTTGCGGTGTGCTCTGACAAACATCAAACCTATTATTCTAAAACTAAACTAAACTGTTCCAACCACTACTATAATCTTGTAATTTTTTTTCTATCACTATTCTGCCAGTTTTACTTTGATTTTTTTACAAAATAAAGAAGTGGCTAGAAAACGTTTTTTATAAATATATTAAAAATCAGGGTGATATGGAAGTGGGTCGTGATTATCTACCAAGGGGTACATCAGCTTAAAGAGGTTGGAAACCACTGGCTTGAGGTTTCACTCTCATGTTAGACTGGTTGGCTGAATACAGGTATATCGGGGTTCTAATCTCAGTCGGGCATACACGGAGTGGTTTCTCCTAGATGGTATACCACTCTCCTTTCATGGAAAACGGTTAGATTACCTCTAAAAGGCTTCTCTGCTCAGTCCTACCTCACGAGAGTAATTATCTTATATGCATATAATAATAATAATAATAATAATAATAATAATATTTAGCACCGCGTCTAATATCCGTTATACGCTTTAAGTACTAATTATGCTAATGGATTAGAAATTGGGAAGGTTGAATTAGAGGAAGTGAACCCGCATTTGCGTGGAGGGAGAGTGTAAAGCCATTTAGGAAAAACCACCCCCAGTTCACCCGACCGAGATTCAAACCTCGAGCTCCCCGTCCTCAGCAGTTGAGCTCAACACAAGCACGTTAGCCAACTACGCCACCGAGGCGGGTTATGCGTACTATAAACTGAACAGGTAGTAAGACGTAGTGATGAATAAAATAGTGTTTTACAAAAAAAACAAATCTTATTCACCTTCGATGTCTTAAGAATGTTGACAGATATTTCTATTCCTCAACTATGAATTATTGTAAAAAGAAATAAGACCACTTTCGGATACAGTTGGAGGTTATATGAATTTTTACTATTTTTAAGGGAGAGGTTATTTGGATCGTTTCAACTTTAATTATAATGTTCATAATCTTTAAAATGGTTATAATTTTGTTTTTTGTAACCATTTAATTTTAAAATTAGAAAAAGTACCTTGCTTTACCCCGGGAAGCGCTTTTCTTTGCTTCAAACAAACAGAAAAACTTTTCGGTGTATTAGTATATATAATTTATTCTGATATTAGAGTTCTGTATCATTAATGTTTTGTTTTAAAGAAAGTATTGGTGGTAAATAACGAACAAAATATATCATCAATTGTAAAATAATTAATTAATGTCTTATTTAAAAAAATAAAAGTAAATAAAATAAGTATTCTAGTAGAATGGCCACTTAAAAAGTGATTCAATATAACCTTAGAAACAAACTACAATTTAAAATTAAATTACTCCCTTTTAGTTTCAATGGAATGAGCTTATATTACTCATTGTTCATGAGCCCTGGAGTAAAAATAAAAAGTTAAAAAAAAAAAAAGTAAAAACCTTAAGATTAAAAGACAATCATTTAGATCACTGGGGAAAATATCTCAATTCCACTTTTCTTGATAACGTTAAAAACAATTTTTAAACGGTTGAAAGGTTTAAAACTTGATTTTTGTACATCCACGAGTTTATAATCGAGTAGCTCATTCAATAATTATAATACAGGTGACCTGGCGGTCTAGGGGTAAGGTGTCAGACTTCTATGCTGGTGGCCGGGGTTCAATCCTCGCTTCCGGCAAAGATTTATCTGATTACCAAACCCTTCCTTCACCTCTGACAAGACATCTTGTGAATGTGAGGAGTGCAAGGCCTCCACCGTGGTTTGGATTCCACGTTAAACTGTAGGTCCTTCATTTCATCTCACAATCACCCTACCATTACACATTAGCGTAAGTGCGTATAACCCGAACGGATAGTAAGACGTGGTGCTAATAATAATAATAATAATAATAATAATAATAATAATAATAGATAATTTTAATAACTCAATACCAGAAAAGCAACGCAGTAGCTTAAATCTTTATTTTGATTTAAATACCCCCTCAACCCAAAATAGCCCCACCCTACCAAAAATAAAAATATTTTCCTTCGTGTGTTGGCAGAAATTAAATAATACCTTACTCGCTTCGGTGGTCGCATGGTCTAAAGCTCTACTCTCGCAGTAGACTAGACTACCGATGAAGGGGAGATCGAGGTTCAAATCTTGGTTAGGCATATAATGGGGGTGGATTTTCCAAAATAGTTTTCCACGCAGATGTGAATACATTTTCTTTAACCATTGCTTTTCTAATCCCTTAAATCGTTAACGTAATTAGTACATAAGCGTATAACCTCAAAGGGTATTAAGACGTGGTGCTAAAAAAAATATATAGTAAAGCCTAACATTGCCTAAAGGTTGGAGAAACTATTTAGGGGGGAGGTGGGAGGACGCTCTCAAGCAAATCCAGCTTGGATTCGGACCCCAATCTATCCGTCACTTGTTTATGAGAGCAGACAGTACTTAACCCCGTGCCCCCGTGTCCACCGATACGGGAGGTAGTCGCTAATAAACGTCCCCCCTCCTAAAAGTGTCGTGGCTGCTAGTTTTGACTGTACAACGATCGACTCTCGGCTAATGAACGGTGTGTAAATTGAGAAGGTCGGGGAACATAAGGGAATGATTAATTTATTCGCGATGATATGGAGTTCCAACTCATGCTGCGCACCACGCTGCTGTTTTGTTTTACCGTCGTCGATGGCCCGTAGGAGGCCTAACCTTTATTTTGTTTTATTTGTTGGTGCCTTTTTTATTGTTGTAAGTATACTCTGTTATTATAAAAAATGGGATCTGTGAACGTTAAAAACAAACTAATTAATAATCTCGTCCTCAGATTAGTTATAGGTCCTAGATAAAAAGTTTCTTACTACCCATTCTGACTATCTGCATGTTAATAGCATAGTGTATAGTTTTAGAGTAGGAAACAATTTTGGTAAGACATCTCCATACTCCCGGCAGGGATTCGAACCCTCCCTTTCCGCTTCCTACCAGACAGGATGAGGGCTATGTTTTTAACACGTACGTTTTTTTAGACATAATTAACACACCATCTCATCACACGGATAACACTTAACTTAGGTAGGTAATTCAGACCCGCTTCGATGACCATATGGTCTAAGGCATCACACTCACAATAGACTATACTGCCGATGACGGGGAGATTGGAGTTCGAATCCTGGTCGAGTGTACTGAGGGTGGTTTTCTCAAACTGGTTTTCAACTCTACCTCCTGTCAAATGCGGGTACATTTACTCTAAATTCAACTTTCCTCGTTAGCGTATTTCGTACATACGCGTATAGCCTAAACAAGTATTAAGACGCGGTGACATAAAAAAAACAGTGAGTCTAGTTGTTACTTAACCAGAGTGTACCCAGCTCCAAATAAGTCAACCGGTCAAGTTAACCCAATTAACGCGGGGGTAAATAACAATTTGATGTTGAATGATACAATTTTCATTACTTTATTTTCATGTTGTGTTTTTTTTTTATTGCTAACAGGCTTTAGATTAATTTATCTATAGCGACTAAACTGACCTTGTAATGTCTTTCTTAATTTATTTCGCCATCTTTCACTTTATATCATCTTTTTTTTTCATCTACTATTCATTCATTACATGATGTCATCAAGAATATTCGGTAGCTGATTTCAATCATGTAATCAATTAACAAATTAACATAGATTATAATTACTAGACTCGCACAGGTGTTCCACACTAGATATAAAGCGTCAGCAAGACCGGGGGGGGGGGGGGGGGAGGGTTGG
>CABEEJ010000576.1:105731-138415 GCA_901482245.1 Timema douglasi
ATCTGGTTTCAGCCTTGAGCATCAGTTTCGCAATATATTTGGACTATAATAATATTTAGCACCGCGTCTTACTACCCTTTTGGGTTATACGCTTTAAGTACTAATTACTCTAGTGGATTAGGAATTGGGAAGGTTGAATTAGAGGAAGGGAACCCGCATTTGCGTGGAGTGAGAGTGGAAAACCATTTAGGAAAAACAACCCCCAGTTCACCCAACCAAGATTCGAACCTCAATCTCCCCGTCCTCAGCAGTAAAGCTCAACACGACAAGCGCGTCTGCCAACTACGCCACCGAGGCGGGTGGTAGACATATAAATGTAATATAAGATACTGGAGGAGGGTGTAGAGGATAAAGTTGACAGATGGTGTGACTAATGAAGTTCTGATAAAAGTAAATGAAAACAGAAACCATTCTGTAGATTATTCAACGAAGTAAGGTAGAGTGGATGGGATGGGTCACAGTATGAGAATAAAATAGCTTATAGAGCAACGTCATAGAAGGCAAAGTGGAACAGGAAGACGATGCATGCAACTGATTAATGACCTAAAACAAGGATGTTCAGGGTATTAAAAAGGAATATGCTGATAGGACATTCTGGAGGACTCAATTTGGACCAGGCAAGGGACTTGTCGAAAGACAGAACACATTTAATTCCATTGTCCTTTACTAAAATGCTAGCGAACAAAGAATAACAACGATATAGATTGATTTTCTATTTATTTGAGGTATTTAACGTGCATTTCCTGAACCTACCGATTATATCACCACACGAGAATTTCTATGAGCGAGATTGAAATAGCCTACCAATTTTGTCGGGAACTGTATTTTCATGTACCGTCCAGGGTTATCTAATATGTACAACCTACAAGGGACCAATGGCTCGACTTCTCTTCCGAAGGAAGTTGTGCTACTGATTTTTTAGCGCTCAAGTAAAATCCATTGACACCGGTTGGGTTTTGAACCCACGAACATCGGGTTCTGAGGTGAGCACTTTACCCCAAGACCACATGATTTATATTTAGTAGCCTAGTAATAATATAAACGTGGGGAGAAAGACAAAAGAAGCTAATCCATTAGTAATAATTAGTAGCCAACAGTTGTTGAGTATTTGTCATGAGCACAAAAGTTGTCATTAAATTCCAGGACACCCTTGAAGAAAATTAAACTCAATGTTTCTACGGAGCAATATTAATTGATCTACCGGTACTGTATTTCGAACAAAAAAAAAGGGATTTCTATAAAAACTGTACAATCACTGCCCTTAACTCGCTTACCCTACATCCCCACCTCAAGGCAGGTTCTTCCTATTGTTCTCCGACTGTACTTGAAGTTAGTAACCAGCAGGGGTCGATGTTGCAAGAAAGAGCAAAGGAAATATTTGCCTGCTCTTAGATGCTCCTCTTAGTGCTCAGCTGGAAGGGGGTGGTGGGGATATGGGGAGGGGGTAAGGGAGTCCTTAGGAGGGGAAGGGGAAGGGGAAGGTACACCCCCCATGGGGATAATGTTTCAATGATTCGTGATCAGCACGGTCGCTATCTAGGAGGTCTCAGCCCATCACTATGGTGTAAATCCTAAACTCATGCCGACTCGTTGGAGTAACAAGGACCTATGTACACTTCATCTACCATGTAAGGTAGAAAGAAGTTTTCCTTGTGTGGTTCCCCTTGGTGCAACCCTGGGCAAATTACGGCCCGCCGGCCGCATGCGGCCTGTCGCGTGTTTTATGTGGACCGAAAATTATATAAGAATAAGGAGCTTAGTGCTAAAAAAATACCAGAATTAAAGAAATGTATTCTAATGGACTATACCCTTTGTATAAAACACACCAATGAACATTTATAAGCAGTTTTAAGAAAATCTCTACTACTAAACTTACACCCGACTTTAAATAAATGATGAAATATATAAACAAAATTGCATTCATCTCCATTAAGCTCAGTTTTATCGGAGAATAATTTATTTTTATATATTGTCTTCCTATTTATGTTGTCTTTATATTAATTTTCTGTTTTTATTAATAAATTTAGTCACCATAAAATTGTATGATATTCTACGGCCCATTATTATATTTAAATTCTCAATGCAGCCCGAACAAAATAAAATGCCCGGAACTGCACTATGGTAAAGCTCCAAGGTGGGCAGTTCTCTCGCCACTCAACACAATTGGCGAGATTGGCAATAGAAGAATGGCAAATTTTAGTTCTCCAGCTCTCACAGCAAAATAAACTTTTGTTTGACATCGTGTAAATTGATATTTCCAGCATATCACTGGAAACATTCCACATGTGCATCGAGTTAACATATTCAACCAAGGATTCTCCAACTTGTCACACAAAAGGGTGATAAAATTTATCGATAAATTTATCCATGTATATATGTTTTGAATAAACTCATTCAAACAGTTTGTGTTATTTTAAATACTTGATTGAGATACCTGTTTTTTTTTAAACTTTGCGCATGGTGTGACGAATTTCACTTGTCATTCGCCACATATGTGGCTACATTGAACACTGTGCTGACTACAGTAGCTCCGTGGCTTCTTTGGTGCTGACTGACAGCTCACAGCTGACTTCTGACAGTCAACATTTAGGTATATACCTAAATGTTGACTGTCAGAAGTGACAGCTGCTAAACACATGTTTTTGCAGATAATATGGCTCGGCGTAGGGATACATAATTTGGTCTGGTAACTTTTCAAAGCCGTCAGTAGTCAGCTGTGAGCTGTCAGTCAATACCAAAGAAGCCATGGGGCTACTATACCTCTGGTATAGCTCCTAAGATAGGGCCATAGTTTAATCCATCGAGATACGAGTAAGTTTGTTGGTTTGCTACCTTTCAGAGTAAACGGAGTGTACAATTCTCGTCTATTAAACATTGATTTATTAGTTTTAGTACCGTTCGTTACTCATCGTACAATATCTACGCGCACCGGTGGTCACGTAGTCTAAGAAGTTATTTCCTTATAGATTAGTCTGATGTTGACGGAGAGGTACAAGATTCTAATTGCAGCCGGGCATATTAGGGGTAATTTACCACATGTGATTATCTATGTTAATTGGGGTGCACTTTCTCATATATATATGACATATATAAAAAGAGAGAAAAAGAGAGTGTGTGTGTAGGAGGAGAGAGAGAGTGTGTTAGAGAAAGAATGTGTGAGAGAAAGTGATAGAGAGAAATAGAATATCTAAAGGAGAGTGCGTGATAAAGTGTGTGTGTGAGAGAACGAGAGATTGTTAAATTTTAGGAAAAATATTGTGTGAAAGAGAGAGAAAATATGAGGGCATGTGAGAAAGAGTTTGATATAGAGGGCGTTTGAGAGAAAGAGAAAGCGTTTGTGATAGAGCGTCCAAGAGATAGAACGTTTGAGAGAGAGAGAGTATAATAAAGATAATGTAAGAGAAAATATGTGATAAAGAGCGTATGTGAGGGCAGAGAGTGAGAGAGAGAGAGAGAATTAGAAAAGATTATATGATATAGATAATTTTATAGTGTGAGTGTGTGTGTGTGTGTGCATTTGTGAGGAAAGAGTGTGAGAGAGTCTGATAAAGAGAGAGAATGTGAAAATATAGATGTGGTATTCAAAAATTACGGACTTTGAAATAGCATTCCCTCGAAATTAAGTATTAACATGGAAACATAACTGAACTTATTGAATTTTTAATCATGGGAAAAGATAGGTGGGGTCCACAAAGAATTAATTGAAACATCATATCCTCAAAATTAAGCGGTAAAATTAAAACGTAGCTTAATGTATGTATTTGTATTGTGTTGCTATTTGCTAAAATGAACATCAAAACCGATTGTTTGAATAGAATGAACATTAAAACCCATTACTTGAAAAAAATAAACACCAAAACTTATACTTAGTTAAAATGACATTTTTTTTAACATTATTCAAGATCATTTTATTGTTTTTGAGCTTATAATAAACAACAAAACATATTTAAACATAATTTTATCATGAGCGAAACAAAACTTAGACAATATTTTCACTAACTTAACAATTTAACCTTTTAACTTTTGAATTGTGCTCAATATTACTAATGTAAATGCAAATTAACGATACAGTTTAAAAATCTAAATTTAGATGTGTTATGACCAGCAGCCAAAGAGAAATATTCATCCAAAGAAAAAATTGTGGTGTGTTAGCACCAATAAATAAAGATTGAGTTATTATTTTCTAGTCAAAGAGATGTATTTTATTTAGAGATTTACAGCCATGCAGCAAATAACGGTTTGCATAGTGACTAAACAAAGAATGAAAAACTGAAAATTATCTGTGAAAATCGGGTTTTCATGGAAAATTACTATTTTTCCCGACATCCTGGACTCATAAACGTTTAAATAAGTGGTCGTTTGTCAAAATCTGTTAAGTCATTTCCTCGTAATTTCTATTATCGGCCATGGGATTATCAAATTATATATAAGGATTAAACTTTTGAAAGCTCCTTTGAGCTTAGACAATTCTTTTAACATGAATGTGTTGCGGGACTCTATATTACCCCATGCACCCACATACTTTAGACAAGATCATATATTAGTTTGTGTCCGACTAGTGAGCTCTTAATAATGGTTTGTAAATTATTACAGTTCATCATAATCATCATCAACTGTTTCCAACATGTGGCCAGGGCAGTTTAGTAAAATGACTCAATCTTCTTCTATCCTTCCGCCATATTCCTCCTTTAATCGCTTTCATTCTTCTTCTCTCACTTACACAATTCTTGTTATTTGCTCCTAACATCTTTTTCTTGGTTTCCCTTGCAGTATTTTCCTTATAATTCAATTTTCCCTCACATATAATTATAGGAAGTTTGAAAACATAGAAATTATCACTGATGTTTTTTTCCTTTAAAATTTATTGAGCAATATAACATGAAATAATGTTTAAAAGTGGTATTAAAAATAAATCAATAGTTCAGGTATATTTATAAAGGAAATATAAGTTTCAGGGGAACAACAGTTTAGTTTTCATAGGCAACCCCTTATCTGAGAACTATACAATTTACTATATCAGGTGACCTGGTGGTCTAGGGGTAAGGTGTCAGACTTCTGTGCTGGCGGCCGGGGTTCAATCCTCGGTCCCGGCACAGATTTATCTGATTACCAAACCCTTCCTTCACCTCTGACAAGACATCTTGTGAATGTGGGGAATGCCAGGCCTCCACCGTGGTTCGGATTCCACGTTAAACTGTAGGTCCTCCATTTCATCTCACAATCACCCTACCATTACACATTAGCGTAAGTGCGTATAACCCGAACGGGTAGTAAGACGCGGTGCTAATAATAATAATAATAATAATAATAATTTACTATATCTACTTAAATGTATTGATACGTCATGCCATGAGATCTGCAGTGTTGTCAATTTTGATGAATAGTACCAACATCTATGAAAGAACACTAATTTTGTCTTTTTTGACCCATTGGTGTAGGTCTAAGAGGAATCAGTCATTTATTGTTGGGTTGTTTTTTTTGCGCTTTAACGAAAGGGAGGCAATTAGCGTTGGGATACAAACCAATACTCTTGTATACAAACACTTTATGACTACAATCAAAACCATTCTTGTCAAGATGAATTTGATAGTATCAGCTCAATACATGGGACAAAACCATGCGATAACACTATGTACGAAAAGAGAGAAAGGGAAAAGAAGACAAGGCAATGCCCGACAACATTGACCTTTGACTTTTCACTCTAAAAAAAGAGAAGAAAATGTAATTATAATTCATTCAATTGCTGACAAGCGCGCGCAGGCAGGAAATGAACTCTTTCGACCTCCAGCTAAGAAAGTAATTCGTCGACACCATCACTTAGGTACTTTTTTTTCACGACCGATCAACCGGTAAATTTGATACAAGATTACGTTCGAACCAGAAAACTTATTAAAATGCAATTTTCTCTAGTATATTTTTCACTTGATAACAACAAAATTGGTATCACCCGCTTCAGTGGCCGCATGGTCTAAGGCGCTACTCTAGCAGTAAACTAGACCGCCCATAATGGGGAGACCGAGTTTCATATCTCGGTAGGGGTGTACCGAGGAAGGTTTTTCTTAAATGTTTTTCTACTTTCCTTTCACGCAAATGCTGGTACACGTCCTATAAATCCATCCTCCTTAATCTCTAAAACTATCAGTGTAAATAGTACAAAAATGTAATAGAAATTTAGTAAAAAATGTCCTTATTATATTTCAATGGTTTTTTTTAAATAGAAACAAAATTTCACATATATTTGTAACTTTTAGTTCCAGCTGTAATATTTATATTTATAAGTATTCTCAGTGGGGTGAGATCAACTCACGGTTGATTAACCGGGAAAATAAATACAAGACTACTCTTGAATCATAAAAAGTATCATGGTTCGTGAACAGTGGCGGCTCGTAGCTACAATTAGTGGGGGTGCTACACCAGAAAACTTTTAGCCTTTGTTTTAGAATTGTGTAAAAGGAAAAAAACATGTATAAAAAGAAAACTTATTCAGGAACTTGATAAAATCTTAACCAAAAAATACCAAACACTTTTTATTTACTTTAACTTAAACTGTTAAGTCCAAGCTTGGTCTATTCATTTAAAAATAAAATCCATTCTTCTTGTTTTAATTTGCGCAAAAAATTCAATAATTCTCTCCTTGATCTCTGGATGACAATTGAGGAAATTTTTCTCCATTGAAAGTACTGCAAGCGCATTTAGTATTTCTGTTAAATAAAAGAACGGAAAAAAATTAATCAAATAGAATAGCTGGAAGCAGTATAATAATCTAACTCTACACTCTTTTACACTTTATCACATTCAAAAATCTGTTACAAAAAAATTTCCTTCCACCATCACACCAGAGCCGGCACTGCGAGAGCAACAGTGCTCTCTCCACTTGGCAGTCTCGCCTTCCTCCCTACACCCTTCCTATGTGCGCATGCATACAACAGTCAAACGCCACGTCACTGGCACTGTGAAGCGCATAGTTCCATACAAAGATTGTTGTATCTTTTTCATAAACTGGGGGATAGCTACTGAAGTACTGACATTAAGCTTAAGGAATATACATTGTAGTACAAAAATAAATAAAGAATTAAAGAAAAAAGGACTAATTGTATTAAATGTTATGAATAATATCAAGTGGAAATAGGGGGTGCTGCAGAGCCTCAGTGTCTATACATGAGCCGCCACTGTTCACGACAGTAATTTATAAAAGCCATTCGTTTTTTGATATCCAAGTTAACCTAATTTGAACCTGATAAACAACAATTTTGTGATCTTTGAAACAAGCCGCAGATTCTCAATAGCTATCGTTGATAATATGTTTGATGTATTTTAACTCGGATATGAATATTGTATTCTCATTAACGTTGTAGTCTCTTTTTATGTTTATGCTTGAACTTCAAATAAATTTTACCCACGCGACATGTGAAATACTATTTGTGTTTATTATTGTAACCTTAAATTAAAAATATATATCTAATCACGCTGTTTGATTTTTAAAAAGGTAGACAATACCTTTGTAAGTTAAGTAATAAGTTTAAAAAAAACAATTACAATCAGAGAGAAGGACTATGATTAATTAATTTTTAAAAAGATACTCTTAGGGTGTCTGAGAAAACTATTTACGAGTGAGGGGGTAAGCAATCGTCAAAAAGATTGAACACCATTATTATAATACAAAGTGTAGCAATTATTGCTACAAGGCATCAAAAAAACGGGATAGTCAACAAGAACAGCGCTTACCCAATTTCACCGGCCGGACGAGCATGCGGAAAAAGACGTCCACACACGATATCAACAGTAAAACAACTAAGCGCTGTGATCCTAGTGCAGCATTTCGCCGCTACGCGCCACCACTAGCCTCAGGAACAACGTGGACGCCGAGAACAGCGTAGAATAGCCGTGGCCTTGATAGAATGTTCTCAACGCATCTAATCCAGCGCACCTCCCCCCTTTTCATGTGTGTTAATTCTGTGATCCCCACCTTGGTGTAATTCTTTCTCGAGTGTTCGATAGTTGCGCTATATAAGAGACTGTTCACCAAGATAGCAGCCACTCTTGGATTAGGCTCGGACATTGACGAAGCTTAGGCTTCAAATACAGACTCATATAATGTAAGGAGAAATTCTTGTTCGGCTTTAATTTAAATATTATTGTAATTTTCTAAATTCTCTTTTTGGCTCTACGTATATTTATTGTTATTTACCGTCTTAGATGAATATTCATTCATTTTTACTAAATATTAAAATAACTTCGCTTATGTTACGACAAATAGGACTTTACTTAAAATACAAAGTAATGTGGGGAAAGTTTTAATGCGAGTTTTTTTTAATGTTAGTCAAATCTTGTTTTTCAACTGGGATTCAGTTATTTAACTTTAAGAGTATGTTTTCAAAACGTGTTGTCTTAATATCCATATTAAGAAGTTTATAATATTAGGCCTTCATTATTTAGTTGTTGGAATGCGGGACGTTAATAATTATTCTTGTATAGTTAACATTATGTATTTAACTTTGGAATTATTTTGCACAGTTATTGAACGTGGCAGAGATTAATAATATGTTTCTTTATGATAAAGTTAGGAATAAACCTTAACGTTTAATGAAAGAATATCTAAGTTTATTTTGACTTTCTAAAGTTTGGAGGATTCCGTAATTTGTGTAGACGCCATGCGTAGGTTGATCTTTAATGGGGCGATTACGGAACTACTATACTGTTGTTACAATTTTGACTTGCACTAAAATAAGTCGTTGCTAAAATTCTCATTTACGTTTGTTATATTGGTATACGCCATGTTTATAATGCTAGACATTAAAATTTAATACACGTACTTTTGAAAGTCTTGTAAAAAACAATAATAATAGATTGTTATTATTCTGCTTTTACAGATATTGTATAAATAAGAAATATGAATATGCTTAGATGTTTGCAGAAGTGATATGTTCTTTATTAAAAGGTTAAATGAAATAAAAGCAAAGTTTCGTTAAGACTTGAATTTTTTCACTAATATATTTATGCCATCTATCCTTAGGTTTAGAGATATATATATAATTTTGTTGCCTTTTTTTAACTTGGCCTTCGTCCTCGTCGCATTTAAACTAAATTGGTCACTGAAGGAGAACAGTGGGATTACCCTCCTTCTATCAGATGGGTTGTGTACTGTAATATGTTTCACAACAAAAAAACATAATATCGTTACACTTCGCACTTCCATTTTTCTAAATTTTTGGTAACATTAAATTGGTTTTGTTTTGTATTGAATCCCTCTAAACTAGAGTTTAGAAGTACACCTCATACGTGCACGATTAGTGTAAATATGAGGACCATTGTAGTGGGTAGTAAGACGCAAAGCATGAACATGAATTAATTTAGTAATATTGTTTCCCCTAGCCCATATTCGCTTTGCGAAGGAAGTACCTTTGTTTAGATGATAATATTACATAGAGATCGTTGTGGAAAAATCGTGCACCTTTTGGTCAACACGTCTCCTTTTTTTTATTAATGATGGTTGACGCCGTCGCCCTTGATGTGACGTCAAGCGTCAGCTTTCTGTTTATAGTAAAGGGGGAGGGGTGGTCACACCTGTCCCAACATGGCGTCAACATCGTTATCACTTGAATAATTAATGTTTTCTACAGCTACATTAATCAGTCTTTACTTCAGTGAACAGGTTGCTCCGGTTATAAAGCTCAAAATAATCGCATGTTTAAGCTCTCTCTTCTTTTTTTGTATATTTATATATATAGATAGAGATAGCGAAACAAACTTCATTGAACTGCGTAATGCTATAAAAACATTTATGGATATAATCATTGGCTTTGATGACCTATGCGTGAAAACACCCCAATAAATAATAACGGTATTGATTTAGTAATAAATAAAATACATATTACATTACACACCACATAAAAATAATTTCAAGTGCTCTAATTGTAATAATCAGGAAGAATGTTTATCTAAATAGTTCAAGGTGGGAGTGTAGGAAACGTGAGAAAAAAACAAGATTTTTTTTTTTGCAGTGAAACATTTTGGCAAAAATAAATAGAATAATACTAAGTATAAAAATAGAGTTTAATTTTATTCATATGATGATACCAATATTGGTTGAATATCTGTCATGAGAATAGCTGTATTATATGGTATACTTTTTAATTTAAGAAAATAGTAGTCGTTAAATTCCAAAACTCCCTTCCCAAATATTCAAGAAGCGTTGATATCACCTTCAATATGAAGACAATGAAACACTTATGTTTTTACTGGAGAATTATTTGACATATTTAACAAAAAAAAATTGATATAAGAATTGTAAAAGTAATGGTCTTAACTCGCCATCCCTACACTCCCACCTTAAGCGTATTGTTTTAAATCTAAGGCTTTAACTTTTGAAACCATCATTAACATGTCCCAAGCCTTTTTTTGGAAACTATTACCTGTTTAAATACCTCATAGTAAGTATTAAAAGACACATCAAAACCACAATTTTTCCCACTGTTTCGTAATACCCGTTCCTATGAGCATTTTAAAATTATTTATTGGACTAAGGATGAGCAGGGTGGCTGCCCGTGGCACCAGCTTGAGGGGGATGCCAAACAAAGCACCAACCTAACCTAACGTAGTCTGGGCGTGATCGTGGAGTAATATCCAAACCTAACGTAGTCTGGGCGTAATATTGAAGTTAATGAGCATAACATGTGTTCACTTTTTGATGCTAGCATTACAGTTTGCATATTAGTAGAGTATTTTTGTGGTGAGTAAAATAGAATATATTGCTACTCTTAAAATTTTATTTTACATTTACCATTTTGAAAAAATGGTGTCTTAAAACTGTTTGCTTGCGATTATAACGTAAACCGTTCATTATATCAAAGTGTTTGTTGTAATAAAAAGTTATAAGAGAACATTGTCTATAAAACATGTTCTTTAAGTTTTCTTTGTAATCCTAACCGTTTTTGTACAATCTTTCAGCTAAACATATTGGGTTTAGTTACCATTTGAAGAGTTTACCTTCATATTGTTTTCTTATCAAGTTTTTAGGTTTATGGATTATTTTCACATTTTCCCTGAGTCCAATTGACTTAAGAAAGTGTGGTAAGAGATGTAAAAACGGTTTAGATACAAACATAATTAAAAACAATTATTTTTAAATTTTGGCTTCTAAAAGTGAGCACAAATCAATATATATGGTTTTTGCAGATCATTTGATTTGGCGAGTGGATATATGAGAGTATATCTGTTAACTTTTGATAGCTATCAGTTACCAGCACTCCTATGGCAAATGGACTTTATTTACCAGTTTATATAGGACCCCAAAAATCAATCCTACCTAGACGATAAATTTACCTTGGGCTGCCTCTGAGGATGAAAAAGGTAAAACTTAGAAAAAATCAAACCTCATTTATTTGTGGAGAGTGGAAGTCATCTAAAAAAAAAAGCCAAGATTATTACACCAAGCCGGTATTCAAACCCAATCTTCTTGTTACCGGAAAACCAGACCAGATGATCCCAACATATGTTCTACGTTCCCACCGATGAAGGTAAGACCTTTTAACTCGGTTATATTTATTTTCATGTATAACGCATACCTAATATCGAATAGTATACATTACAAGAAGTTGAAACACAAATGTTTTCATTGAAAGCGTTTATAATCGACACATAGTGAATAGTGCACAATGCATAAAGTTTATTTAACTTTAATTCCTTATACGTTATGCATGAAATGTAGTATAGATAATAATCATTGAATTTGAGACTATTAGCTGGAGAGAATATAACCAATTTAGGGTGTTCTTTATAGTAGGTCCAATGCCAGAAATGTGTGCAATGCATATATATTTGCATGATTACTCGAAATTTTCCAAGGTGACAATGGGGGACAAAGCGACAAAGTTTATTGTTAATAACAACAGTATGTCCCTATTATGACAAAATAAAGATGTGTTTACAACATATCTGTAAAGCCATTCTAAAATGGTCAAGAAAGGCCTTTTCAATGCAGTTTTTATCGAAATATAATTTAATATTTCAACAATTTTAAATGTCAGGAACTTCTAGTAACTCTTTATCTCCATTAATGTTTAATCAGAAATTATCCACGTGAAATAATGTTTGTGTAAATGTACGATTTCAAGCCGACTGTATCTCAGAGTTGATTGGCATATGAAGCACGCTCTTAAATGCCAGTACTCACATAAAAGAAAATAATTAGATTCTGTGTTGATGTTTGAAATTCCTTGTGGTAGCCATACTTGTTTGTAATAATTTACGAATTATATTTGTTTTATCACCAAGGGCTATGATTTTCTAAATTCTAAATAAATTAAGATAAAGGCGAAATATTACACTCCACACTTTGTTATTGAGAAGTAGGTATACTTTAACATTCATTACAATAATTAAATCATGACCAAATAAAATTCGAATTTTATTTAAAAGTACAGGCCGTTTAATTAAGGGTGTTTTTCGAATGAACGCTTTATTGAAGTATTTTTAGAGACATTATCTAGTAGTAAAATGATATTACGTTATTTTATATGCATAAAAGACAATCGATTTAAGTAAGACAAAAACACTAAGTTTCATCATAAACAGTTGTATTTTTATTAAGGATTGTAACTGTACGCTATGAATTGTTTACCATTAGCTATGTATTATCAATAAATATAAACCCAGCCTTATTAGTAGAACTAATTCGAATTAAAATCTTTACGTTAAGCTAAAGAGGCATCTACACAAAGAAGGAACCTCATTTATTTTCTGGCCCATGCCATCGTCCTGTGAGATATATATGTAGTATCTGAAAAAGTACCTCACACGTTTGTGTGTCCTCCTTTCCTTACAATTCATATTTTTGTGACCTTGTTTTGAGAGGCTGGTAACAAAAATATGTGTGTCTGTGGTTGAGAGTGTGTAACTGAGTCCTAACACAAACGCCTCGTCCCGCCATCTGTTACACTTGCCATTTCCATAATCCTACATATTGATGTGATAAAGCCAAGGTTTCGGACGCCCTGGCAACTGTTACACAGTAACGCTAACATAATTTCAAACATACATGTCGGAAGAGATAGAAGTAGAGGAGTGAAACTGTGTATATATTCATCGGACACATTTGGAGAGAATCCCCGTTTAAAACTGTAATTAGATATTTATATTCTGGTATCATTTTTTTTTCTACCCCATCTCAACAACACATTTAGGAGACTTATGATCTGAGAAAAAGTCAATAAACTTTATTTTTAAAGATAAAGTATTTCTCGTAGACTGAAATTATAGAACATGTGCAATATTTTTCAGACTATGACTTTTTTGTTTCGTTTCGTTCAACATCCTGGTCATTAAAGAATAAGTTTGGATGGTATATATAAATGAGGTAGTTTAAAGCAGGTGGGTCAAACTCATTTGATTATATGGGACATATTGAAAAAATATATATATTTGTGGGCTGCATCTCAGAAAATTCAATTCTGTCTATATCAGGCATGTCAAACTCTAGGCACATGTGCCCAATGTTGCCAGATCAATGATTATGTGTGGTCCACGGACCTTTTGAATGAGCAAAATACAATACCACCCAATCCATATTATAAACATTGTATAGATATATCACTTTGCAAGAGGACCTTTTTAAATCTAGCAAGTAAAGTTGGCAATCAGTTTTGACTTTATACTCATTACTTTTTACTCGATTAAAAAAAAATCTCACCAACTATATGCAATGTTTGACATCACAAAAACATGTGAAAAGTTGTTATATCCTATTAAAAGAAACGAAAACACGAGAGATCACGGCTTACGAACACGCATTTGTCATCAAATGAAAGTGACTTCGACACAAGATTTAAAGCAAAATATTCTCTCTCTTGATATATAATTAAGAGAAAAGGTCCTAGAATTTTTTTAAATCTTAAATTTATTTTTTTATAATTTATAAGGCTTCTAACAGTGAGTTTTAATTTCCTTGATATGTTGAGAATAGTGAGTTTTCTGAATGAGGCACTGTCAGTATTTTCAATTTTCAATGTGGCCCATTTGATCAAACCATTTTGATACGCCTTAGACCGTGCAACCACCTATGGGGGAAACTATGGATAGAATAAAACAGGTCACAAAATTATTTTTCCGACTTAAAAATTCCCTTTTTTTTCGCCTTGGCTCACTAATCATTCGTGTTGTACACATTTTTACTTGGTTAACGGGTAAGGGATGGGGAAAGGTGCAATATAGATTAAATGTATACTCATTTTCATGTAGGAAAGGTGAGAAAAAATTAATAAACAAGCACCTTGTATACATCTGGTTAGTATTTGAGCCCTGACCTCAACATCAACAACAAAGCAGATTAGACGAACCTGACATTTAATTATCGTGCCCACTGATATTTTACTTTATACTCTCTGGTTGAAAAGAAATAGGAGGAAAATCTTAAGGTGAATACACAAACTATTGCTTGGAAAAAGGGTGGGAAACCTAGAAGGGGTGGACCTCTTGTGTAACCTGTCTCCCAAACTTTATTAAGTTTAGAACAAACAAGATAATACCCACTATTCTACATATTTTCTGTGGTTTTTCATAAATTATTAACATGTAGATGAGCCAAACTCATCATGGATAATGCGGAATCTTCCATTGAGTTTCAGGACGATAGAATTGTATCATCTTCATTAATTTGTGCACTGTACTTGGGTTGAATCTCAGAAATACATTCTCATTTAAATGAGGAGAAACTTTTTTTTTCCAAGAACAAATTTTAATCTTTCCCCTCAGGAAATGTAACTTCTTTTTTTTTTATCATAGCGTTCATTTCCGAAAGGACACGATTGCACTCCCACCATTTTTCAGTCAAAAGGATTCTCTTCACATTTCACAGATTCTATAATCAATATACATGTATGCACACAGTTTACCAGTTATTTTTTATGTGTCTAATCAATATTGCACTTATTGAAATATAACCGATTTGATTCATTCGTTAACAGGTAAACATCCGCAGTTAAAGATACAAGTTTTAAAGGAAAAATAAAAGGTGCATTGTTTTGAAGTTTTTGGTAAAAAAAATAAAATTATTTCAACTGTCGGAAACAAAATAATGAATTGCTCTCATGATCATGGCTAAAGCATTTTTAAATAATATATTCTATTATATTTGAAAAAATTTAAATGGTTGGTGTGATTGATAAACACGTGAGACATTTAAGAAGTAGATAATCTTCGCATAAGCATAAATCTCCAGGTTTTCAAATCACTGTTCAAATATATGATTTTTTTTTCTAAAATATTTTACGCCTTGTATAAATATAAATTATTTTGCATATTTTAATAAATATTCAACAATCAGCTAACTAAGTTAGACCAATATATTTATATGGCTTTTTTTTCACTTTAATACTAAAACTGTATAAATAGAGAAAGAGAGAGAACGACAGACCAGACAGGCCAAATAACAGTAGTTCCAACCTTGACCATCCTTAACAAAGTTATATTAATCAATAATTGTTTTTCAGCTATCCAGCTTGGAAAATGTCAACTTAGATAAGGATCCCGAGTTCTAACCCCCATGTGGCTGAAAATGGTATAATTTGTGAAATGTAGATTTCCCCTTCCATTGTGATGATGAATTAATGGCCGATGGCTGAATGCTGTGTTTGTTCTGAATTTAATTTAGTTTAAAAGGCATGTGCTGAGATAGTCAGTTGTTTCAAAAAAATACACGTTAAATACCTCAACCATTTTTTAAAAAAAATCATTGTTATTTTCTTTACACTTTCATGAAAATTGATTTCTCTTTATTTCCAGGTGTGATGGAACAATGAATTCTCCCTGTGTGGGCACAAACTTGCCAAACAAATGGATCATCATATTTTGTGGGTAAGTTATGTAACCTACTTTATTTTTATAAAGTTTTTTTTAACACAAGATAACTATGGTTAATTTTTATAGTAATATACTGTTATAAAATACATACATAAGTTGTTGTTTTTTGGGGGGGAAGGTCAAATTTGATAACATTTGTCAATATGTGTGAGGCTAATGCTCTAGATCTTGGCAATTAGACCTTATTTTACCTCTGCTTTCCTGGCGTGTGGAGTAATTAATTTCTAAGGTGGGGACACCACCGAGGCGAATTAAATTCTCCACAGATGATGGTATGATACGTGAGAATGATGGTGTAAAGCGGAGGGGACCTACAGTTTAACGTGGGTTCCAAACCACGGTGGGGGACTGGTATTCCACACATTCACAAAACGTTAAGGTACACACGTTGCCAGAGGTTAAGGAAGGGTTTGGTGATTATATAAATTTATGCCGGGACCGGGATTTGAGCTCCGGACTCCTAACTAACACAGAGGTCTAACACCTTACATTTAGGCCACCAGGTCTCCACATTTGTTAATATTATTCGTGTTAATTTAAAGGCATTGACAATATTTATCAAAAGTGACTGTTGCAGATCACATGATTTGACGTATGAATTCTTGAAAGTAGATCTATTAAATTGTCTAGCTGTCATACTAAAACCTTTTCCATCAAAATTAAACCAATGGATGATTATTTATTTTAGCACCGCGTCTTACTACCCGTTTTGGCTATACGATTATATACTAATTACGCTAATGATGCTAGGGAGGAGGAAGATTATATAGGAAATGTACCAGCATTTGCGTAAAGGGAAAGTGGGAAACCATTAAGGAAATAAATTCGGTACACCCAACCGAGATTTGAACCTCGATCTCCCAATCATTGGCAGAATAATCTAATGCGAAAATAGCGCCTTAGACCACGCAGCCACCGAGGCAGGTTTTTTATCCTTTTTTTTATTTGGTTTCAAAGTGATCTCGCATTCAGAAATTCTCCCATGAGGTGGAATTTCAGTTATTATTGACAGTCTTTGTGCGTTTTTAATGCGGTGTTAACGTGAGAAAGGTTGTGATTTATATTGGCGGTATGTATGCCGTCGTCAACAACCAATCACAGTGAGCGTCATAATTCTCAACCGTTCTTTCTGCAAGATGCGTCTTACGTTTTTCTTGAATGACCTACATTTTGAGAGTACATTTCCTCCTTTGCGCCGAAGACATCTGGTTACTCAGCCCGTACGCCATACCATACAGTTCCCTACATATCGAAAATCAAACTAAATGTGTAAACCTGATTTTTGTTGGAAGAACAGTTTAGTAAATTCATAAACCTTTTTTTAAGGTAAGCATTGATAAAATTTAATTATCATTTATGTTATTTCATATATACATATATAAGTATCAAAAGTGACAACTGCAGACAACATGACAGGACCAATGAATAGAAATGGTATTATTAGTTTATACATACTAAAGTAATATTTTGTTCATTTTGACCATTAAAGTATTTTGGTTATAAGAACTTTAAAATTACAAGCCTTAACGCAGGTTTTCTTCCATCTCACCTTAAATGTGTGTGTGTGTCTGAATGTTCCTTTCTGTTGGATGATTTAATGTTTGTGCTTTTTCGCATAATTCATAGTGAGTGTTTGACGTATTAATCAAGAAAGACAGGAAATATTTAGACTCACTTTTACTGAAACTATGACAAGTCAGACATGCTTTGAAACCAACCGAAAACCTTTGAGGCGTGATGAACTTTGAAAGGGTAAGAGATGTGTTGAAAGAGAAGTTTGTTCATTTTTTTTTATATGCCTTTTACTTCTGATCAGCTTGAGGCTTATAAGGCTATATATACATATAATTCACTGTGCTTTCATCTGAATTGAAAAACATTAATTATTTTCTTCCTTGCTCTGTCTATTCGACCCCAAGTACAGTAAAAAAAAAAACTAATATAAATGCTTTAGATATTCTGTTGCTTCATTTTGTCTTTGTTATGAACAATAAAAAGCAACATTATAAACACAAAAAAGGAATAGAATTTCTCTTTTATTGAACTGAATAAACAGAAATAGCTATTTTTAAAACCTGTCTCGGTGGTCGATCAGTATAAGGCGTCACTCTCGCAATAGACTTAATACGGGGAGATCGGGGTTCAAATCACATTTGGGCGTATTAAGGTATATTTTTCAAAAATAGTTTTTCCCCATTTTTTTTCACACAAATGAGGGTAATCCTCCTTTAAATTCAACCCGATTCATCTCTAACACAATAGCATAATTATTACGTATGCCTATAGCCCTAATGGGCTAGGAGACATGACAGGCACAAAAAACTATTTAAAAAAGAATCCCATGTGCTAATATATCTGTATTTATACTGTAAAGGAATTGTCTGAAGTTGAATAAATCAATAATTTAGGTTCCTTAGCCACAAATAAAAAAACCTCCCTACCTAATTATAAATTTCCTCTTTCTAAGTCAAACTTAACTTTTGCATTATAATACTGATATGAAATTTTTAAAATATATAATCACGTTTATTTAAAAAAACAAACTTATTGGAAGTGTACAGTAAATAATGTGTTGCTGCGATGTTGGTCACGTGGTTAATTCATCTAAATTTCAGCGAACATTTGTACGATGACTGGAAGTTTAGACTCAATTACCTCTCGGGTGTCTTGAAGGTGGTTTTCCCAAATTTCTTATAAACTCTGTCTACCTCATTAGCGTCATTATTTCTAGCACCACGTCTTACTACCCGTTGGTGTTATACGCTTATTTACAAGTTGCATTAGGGATTAGAAAAGCCATATCATCAGTAAGTGTATTCACATTTGCGTTGAGAAAGTGTAAACCCATTTTATAAAAACCTCCCACAGTATACCCGACCAAGATTCGAACCTTGTACTCCCCGTCATTGGCAGTCTAGTTTACAGCGATAGAAGCGTGAGACCACGCGGCCACCGAAGCGGATGGTAAGAATATTGAAATGACCCCAATTTCGCTATTTTCATTTAAAGAGGCTCTTAGGTTTTCCGTTCTAGCGTAATCTTGTATCTAATTTCCCAGTTGGGCTCTTAAACTTCACACACATCTATATAGCTCATCTGCGATCGGAGTGTAGATAAGCAACAGCTAGTAAAAGGTAGTTTATTAAAAGTATTGGCTGAAAATAGCTAATGTCAACTTATTCGTAAATACATTTTATTTAGTTAGTAATACCATATTATAAATAAAATATTGTTATCAAACAATTATAATTAGTGGTGGCTCATAGCTAAAATTAGTGGGGGTGCTGATCCAAAAAATGTTTAGCCTTTGTTTTAAAATAGTTTAAAAAGAAAAAAAGACATGTATTAAAAGAAAATTTATTCAGGAACTTGATAAAATCTTAATAAAAAAAACGTTTTTACTCACTTTAACTTAAATTGTTACAGTTCAAGCTTGATCTATTCATTTAAAAATTAAATATATTCTTCTTGTTTTAATCTGCCCAAAAGTTTCAATAATTTTCTCCTTGATCTCTAGATGGCAATTGAGTAAATTTTTCTCAATTGAAAGTAGGCCTACTGCAAGCGCATTTAGTCCTTCTGTTAAATAAAAGAACCGAAAAAAATCAAATAGAAAAGCAGGAAGCAGAATAATAATATAATTATACATTCTTCTACACTTTATAACATTAAAGAATATGGTACACGTTTTTAAGCACAACACACGTTGAGTAAAAAAAAAAAAATGTTTTCCACCATCACGCCAGAGCCGGCACTGCGAGATCAACAATGCACTCTCTATCTAGCAGTCTGGCCTTCAGCCCCACTCCCCTCCTATGTGCGCATGCGCACAACAGTCAAACACCACGTCGCTGGCACTGTGAAGCGCACAGTTCCATACAAAGATTTTTTGTATCTTTTTCATAAACTGGGGGATGGCTACTGAAGTACTGACATTAAGCTTAAGGAATAAATATTTTACCACAAAAATAAAGAAATAATTAAAGAAAAAATAACTCATTATATTAAATGTTATCGATAATATCAAGTGTAAATAGCGGGTGCTGCAGTTCCGCAGTGCCTATACACGAGCCGCCACTGATTAATGCAAATACTGGTTGGAAGTATTATTATAAATAACCGTCTGCTAGCCATCACTTAACTACACTCCCATCTTAGATGAGTTATAGCTTTATAATACGAACACACCCATATTATAAGAACCGCGTATAAATCAAACGAGACATGTGTTATTGTAACCATCAATTGGACATGAAATCGTACCTGCGATTGTTCTGTCCCAAACCGTAGCCCCGTGTTCCGTTTAAGAGCAGTTGTTTTTCACGTAACGTCACACCCCCTCTCTTTTTTTTTAAAAAAAGTAATAGTAATCGTGTAGGTACATTAACCGGTCGTGACTAGGAAGTTTGGGACACCATGTGGTGATGTTACAAAGTACCTACTGTGCAAGAAGATGAACAGCGGGGGGTACTGTTATTATAAAGATATAGAGATGTCTATCTTTGTGGTGCCCATTCAGAGTGGTCTAGGACAACTGGGCGCCGCCATCTGGGCACCGCCAACCGGGTGCGGCCAAATGGGCTCACGCGAACTGGGCACCAGGTCAACTGGACCTTAAAAAAACAATTTTATTTTGTTTTGATTAACTCTTTTCTAGTATAATGCAATGCACTTTTTTAGAATATAAAAAATGCACCATTTTTTCATATTTTCTTCAATTAAAATTAAAAAGTGATGGGTAAAAACTAAAAATGAACTTTTTTTTTAACTTATCATATTTTTCAGCGCAACATATATGTTTTTAATTACGTAAATATTAATTTTTGGAGTTGTTTAAATAAAATCTTAATAGCGGAAACTTAATTAATTCATATTTATAAAGTTAACCTAACCAAACCCAGCTATTGTAATGCATTAATACAAGACAAAGAACATTCAAACAAAATATGGGTGACCTGGCGGTCTAGGGGTAAGGTGTCAGACTTCTGTGCTGGCGGCCGGGGTTCAATCCTCGGTCCCGGCACAGATTTATCTGATTACCAAACCCTTCCTTCACCTCTAACAAGACATCTTGTTAATGTGGGGAATGCCAGGCCTCCACCGTGGTTCGGATTCCACGTTAAACTGTAGGTCCTTCATTACATCTCACAATCACCCTACCATTACACATTAGCGTAAGTGCGTATAACCCGAACGGGTAGTAAGACGCGGTGTTAATAATAATGAATAAAATATGATGTTGCGCATAATCAAAGAGTGTATCTTTTGCATTTTACTCATCACTTTTTAATTTTAAAAAAAAGTGCATTTCATTAGGCTAGAAAAAAAGTGAAAACATTTTTAAATTAAATAAATTCGGCTACTTTTGGTGCCCAGTTGTTCTGGTGCCCAGTTGGATGCACCCAGTTGTCTGTATCCACATTCAGAGAAAACACTCCTAGCACATCAATGTTACATACAGGTTTATTCTTCGCCTTCAAGTCAACAATTCGAACTTTGGTTTGATGTGCTTTCTATTCATCCAGAGTTGAGCACTCAAACCTTCAGCTTGTTAGTCCTGCATGCACCGTCTGGTATAGATCCCATTTACTAGGAAAGCTCAGTAGGTATGGTGGTTATCCATTGCTTTCTACTTGATAATTTCTATGAGCGAGCCCCAAAAGCTCTACCAATTTTACTGAAATATATTTTTTCCTTAGAGATCCTCGTAGGTAATAGCAAAATAATGTTTAAATTCTTTGAACAACAAACAAACTTTAACGTAAATGGATGGAATAGGATTAAGTTTTTCTGACATTTTAAATTATGGTTTGTCATATCTCTGGACAAATTTTAAACGGGTCATTTCTAAAAGTCCATACTTCCACTTTTCTCAAAAATAAGCTAAGTGTCTTTTAACTATAAAAATAGGTATAGAAATCTAATTTTTTTTAGAAAATTACTCACATGATATTAATTATACCTCAATAATTTTTACTTTGTATCACGTACGTATGTACAAATGTACTTAAATGTTCTTTGTGAAAACACACTAAGCGTATTCTTTAATTAATAAAATTGCTTTTTTTATGTTAATCTTAAATGCTTTAATTACCTTATGGTGTCGGTAGCTCATTGCCGCACCTACAAAATGCTGCAACCTATTCCTATCTTAACCTAGTTCTATCCAGTCCACCTCATTACATTGTATCTCTCTTGAGCTAGCTCTATCCAGTCCACCTCATTACACTGTATCTCTATCTTGAGATAGCTCTATCCAGTCCACCTCATTACACTGTATCTCTATCTTGAGATAGCTCTATCCAGTCCACCTCATTATACTGTATCTCTATCTTGAGATAGCTCTATCCAGTCCCCTTCATTACACTGTATCTCTATCTTGAGATGGTTATATCCAGTTCACCTCATTAGACCGTATTTCTTTCAGGTCTATTTTAATGTCATCCGGGTCATGTCATGTGTACTGAGGGTGGTTTTTCCTAAATGTTCTTCCACTCTCCCGCTTTCAGATGCGGGTACGCTTTCTATAAATTAGATATTTTTTAACCTTAATACGTCAGCGTAATTAGTTTATATGCATGTATCCTTAACTGCTAGTGAGATGGAAGGACAAAATAATACAATAAATGATTTCTTTACACTTAAATTCTACCTCGTCTCTACAACATTAATGAAAGTTTTTTTTTTATTTGAGGTTTTTAACGTGTAATTTATGAACTGACTGACGATATCAGCACATAACTTAGAAAAAGCTTATTCTGAATCTATAACAGACACAGCATTGAGCCCCCTTTCGTTAATTCATCACTGTGAAATGGGAAACCCACATTTCACCAATGACATTTTTTTCTGCCACTCCAGGAATTGAACCTAGGACCTTTAGCTCAGTATACATACACGCGTTACTGTCTGAGTCAGAGTGTCGGACACAATGAATAAAAATATATTAATGTTTCCTCATTCTTCAGAATGGGTGCGGTACACTTTGATGGTAGACCTCCAACAACTTTTTCCTGTGTAATTAAGACGGATAAGTAAAATGATAGGGGAAGGATGAGAAGTAACGCAAAGTGAAGTCCCCTTCCCCACTGTATTTATTGCTTTTACTCTTGTGTAGAAAACCGTAGGATACGACGAAGGGAGTGGGTGAGGTAGGAAAATGGAAGCTCTCTAAGAGATACAGAGACGACTGGACCCTCGGATCATTCTCCCGTCCTTAGAGGAACTGGATGAAATCAAGTCAACTAGAATTAGAACTGACGGGACTTGATGTTGTGAGAGGGGTGTTAGGGGTGGGAGGGGGACGATTCGGCACATAGCACTGGAACAAATCAACAAAAGCTAGTCCAATAGTCACACGGGAATTGAAGGAAAAGGGAGAACACACAAACACAGGATTATTCCATTTTTAGAACATCATGATAGGGCAATGGTCGTGCGCCCCTTCCTCCCCCCCCCCTTCCCTTGTGATCATGGCATGTTTCTGGCTGGGTTGTAATATTGGTTGAGGCTAACACTTTATGTGTATTTTTAAATTTACTATAATTATTATAGAAATATATCGTTAAGGTTCTTTATGATTATTCAACTTGTTTACTGGCTTAGTTTTCTGTAGAAGTCACGTGTTTAAGTGAGTGTTTCTACTACCATAGCTTCCATAGTCTTATTCTTACATTCATTATATTAGCAATTTATATTAATCAAATACGACTTCTCAAAACAATAAAACTCAAGGATGAAGTTCCTTGCACCAGCGCTGTTCAGTTATAAATATTTTCTTTAACTTCACAAAGTAGGTCTACTTGATTAAAAACTAGTTTTTATGGTTATATTACCCCCTATTATGTACGACAAAGAGATTTTGTCTCAAAAACAATAATGTATTGTAAAAAATAGTACTTTCCTGCAAAAAAAATAATGTCATGCAAAAACCAGTAATGCCTTGCATAAAACAATACTGTCCTCCAAAAATCAGTAGTGCCGTGCCTAAAACATTATTGTCCTGCAAATAAAATTATGTCGTGCATAAAAAAGTAACGTACTGTCTAGCATCAAACAGTACTATCTAGCATCAAACAGTACTACCCTGCAAAAAAAATGATGTGCATAAAAAAGTAACGTACTGTCTAGCATCAAACAGTATTATCTAGCATCAAACAGTATTATCTAGCATCAAACAGTATTATCTAGCATCAAACAGTATTATCTAGGATCAAACAGTATTATCTAGCATCAAACAGTATTATCTAGGATCAAACAGTATTATCTAGCATCAAACAGTATTATCTAGCATCAAACAGTAATGTCCTGCAAAGAAAAGTAGGCCTACTGTCCTGCAAAAAATAGTCATGTCTTGCATAAAACAGTACTGCCCTGCTGTGAAACAGTACGAACGGTCACCCTAGCTATAGCCAACAGAAATAGCTTCACGGATTTAATCGGCGCTACCCAGGAACTACATATTCCAAGAAGGATCAAAGAAGGGAAAATGAAGGCATTCGAGAATCATTGTTTATTGTTTCCGGCGTGGTCCAGCACATCTGTGAGAAGGGGTGGCAAACTGCCACGTGAGATAACGTCATCGTTTTAAGAAATCTTTGTTTAGATCTGCTTTGTGGGGAGAAAAAAAATCCTCACTCTGACTTTGTGAGTCTACTACAATTTCTTCAGGGTTCCAGAGTGCTAACAAAAATACACTTTTCCCCTCTATTCCTCTTAACCGTGTTAATGTGACTAAAATTCTCATTTAATTAGTTTATTTTCATAATTAGTTTTAAATTAATAGGTTTTTCTGAGCTACCATATTTTTAAACACTTTAATCCAAAGCATTGTTTTAAATAGTTGTGTTATTTTAAAAAGTTTTAATTAAGGATATTTTAAAGGTTTTTTCAATAGTAGGCTTTACATCAAGGTTATTAAAGTCTGAATCTGAGGGGTAGATACGATAATGGTAGTTTTAGAGGATGTAAAATAAACCCTCAGTGGAATGAGGACCATTTGGAAAAATAAACTCCAGTTTGACTCGGTTGAGATTTGAACCTTGACCTTCCCATCACAGGCAATCCGGTCTATTCCAATCCTGATGCCTTAGGCCTTAAGACAAGTTCTGATCACGAATAGTTTAATAGTACAGTACTAATAATAATTGTTTATGGGGTATTTTTGTTAAATAATTTAAATACTTTTAATTTCTTCGCAAACCAGTTTGCTAGGCGATTTTACACTTCGCGGAAAGATATTTTTTAAATATTATTTAAAATATACTTTTCTAAAATCAAAGATTGATTAGTTTGATTGAAATATCGGAGGTCACTAAAATATCCATTCTTAGTATTCATTAGGATTATTCCAATCTAACTTTATTAAAAAAATGTATATTAATATTTTTTTAACTTAAAGTTTTAAAAAAAGGAGTTTAATAAATACTTAATAATATTTGGTCATGTATTGCATATCAACTTTCATTGTGCTAGATTCTATCATCATTTAACCCTTTTATCTGCCTCGCGCTGATTGTACTTTTCGGAACATATTACACCATCGGTGCCATTGAGTTTTCCCGTCTTATTCCCCTTTTTTAGCAGTGCTCCCATAGCCCTCGTCCATTTATCTGTGTTCCTTAACCCCTCTCATCGTCATTCCTTGTAAGGACCTCATCCCCAGCACCCCGAACCCCTCCCAACCCCATCAAATAATGATGTGCCGCATTCTGTCCATCCATGTTTTCCACGCAATATCAAGAAACATGAGCTGTGGTATTTGCTAATAATGTTTTATCTCTCCTCTAACATTCACTCTGTAATAGGTCATCGTCTTACTCAGCAATTAATTATATGGTCGTTGATAACTTAACGCTAAAAACTCATTAAAAATGTTATGTGCTCCGTGAAGCGTACCTTTATTACGTTGAATTGACGTTATTAATTGTTTTCTTCTTGGTATGAAGTTTGATTTTCAAATCGCCAATGACAGAACTTTTGAGTAGATAAAAAAAATGGAGTAGCAAACCCTGATCAATCACAATTCACTATATTTATCTCACGTGTACTAAAATAGGTACTTTATGTCAAAAGTGACAGCTGTAGAACGTTTTACTACATTAAATCAAATTTAGGAACTGTATGAACTGACGGATGAGGTCTCACCTATGACGATCAGTCTATAGAGGTTTACTGGAAGGAAAGAAAGTATTTGATAATTGCTAAAACTATAGTCATATACCATGAATTTGTCATACTTTTCAAATTCTGGGGAAGAGTGTGAAGGGGCCATAAATTACTATATTTACTAATCAGTAATCACTCACATATCCACTCTATGGCATTAGGAACTCGGAATTTCATTGCCATACTCACAAAAGTACGCCATATATATATATATATATATATATAACTTGACCTAGTTGTATCTAGTTCACATCATTACACCCTATCTCTTTCAGGTTCATTTTAATTTTACCCTCCCATCTGCGTCTAGGTCATCCCAATGGTATCTTTTAATTGGGTCTACCAGTCTTTCCCCTGAACCAGATTATAGATTCTCCCATTCGCCCTGCATGTCCTGCCCACCGTAATCTAAGAGACTTAAATATATTCACAATGTCTTGTGATGATTACAGGGTATGTAACTTGTTTTCGTTCACCCAAAATGTATTCTAACCATGTTAGGTAAGAAACTATGTTACACACCCAAAGAAAACAACGGGTAAAGCTATTATTTTGTATATTCTAAGTTTTACATTGACAAAAACTTAAAGACCTAGTATTATAGCATGCATTTCCTGAATGTATTATTTTCCTAATTTACATTCTATTGTATTTATTATTAGTTCAAATTGTTCCTATATATTTGAAATCATTAATTCGAAATAAATTAAATCTAGTAGTTTAGATTCCCTTAATTTTATTTACAAATGTCATATTTGATTAAACTTTTTTTTTACAGATCTTGTCAAAATTATCGCTAACACACTAACTAACCTTTATGAAGATTGTTTGAACGATTTTGGTAGAGGAAAGTCATGAAGGCATGGTGATAAGATAGTTAAAACATTCTAGAATTATGTTCATTTAAAAAAAAGCCATACTTAGGTTAGCAACTTTGACCACTTTAATTACTATTTTTTTGATGTTACTAAGACTATGCCTGTAAATTAATTACATCGTAGCTCTTTCACACTATTGGCAACCCTGCTTTCAAGTTTCCGTCTTATTCTCTAGAGCCCAAGGACCCTCCTTGGTCTCTGCAGCCCATTCTAGAGCAATAACACACCACCCTCTTTCCCCTACCATTTTATATCTACTTCCCTTCATTTACCCAATTTATTCTTCCATTTTCTTCATCTGCCCTTTTCCCCTCGACATTCTCATACTTTCTCCTCCCACTCCTCACCCCCACCCGCCTCTCTAGTGCGAGGGAATTTTATAGCCGCCTTGTTTTGTTGGCGATATTGTCTGCGAACAGACGTCATGTACACTTCTGCTCGACTCGTGTAGATATCTGTATTTAATTTCCGTACTCTTGTATTATTTATGATTTGCTCATTTTGTAAAAAAAAAAATGAGAAAGAAAGAATAACTGAATAAAAACGGAAAAAGAGAAGGGTTTTGAAATGATAGCAATTATGAGAACATTTGTTGCAGACATTAACTGTTTATGTTTGGAGATATAAATGATTCATATTGTGTGATTATAAAAATCGCGAAGTGAATTAATTATTGTTTTAATAGATACTTATGTGTATAGTATAATCTCCATTCATGGTGATTAGGTCTATATTCAAAAATATAAAACATCTGTTGAGTCAGTTCACGGTAAATTTGTCCTTTTCCGACACTTCAAAAATTATCTAAAAAAGCCGTATTCATCCGCCTTGAAAACTGATATTGTCATTTTAAATGTGATTTAATAACATTAATATCGCAGATTTTGTAACCAAATAACCCTTTTTTTCTGTCTAAAATAAATAACATTTTGATTGAATAGGTACGTTAAGTTTAATATTATAAATATAATCATAGGCTTTGCCGAATTTGTCAAAGATTTTTTTAAATGAAGAGAGAAATTACTGATAAAATTTCAGGATGCTTAAGACAAATATTAAAGAAATGTTGATAATTTCATGTGTAGAAAATTAAAATAAACTTATCTACTAAATCAATGTTTTAATTTATTTTGTTCAAAACAAATTTAGATATAAAAACTATAAACATACTTACCTTTGCCTGCGTTCTCTACACTCCCACCTTAATATATGAAGTCAATTTACATCACTAGGTAGAGCGGAAGAAGAATACGTATTTGCCTTTTAGTAGTTTTTCAAATATCACATAATTCCGAAATTACCATGAAAGGGCTGTACACAATTTGAAGATTCCTAGTAGTGAAACAATTATTTACAATGGGTATATTTACTTTATTACATTATTTTATGTGTGATTATTCATGAATAGATTATACTATATAAACTATTGTCCACTCATGGCAACTTTGGATTTCTTTGAGGTGTATATTTTATAAAATTAAGTATGTAAATGGACAAACGAATATTTTGATTCTTACATAATATTTCCCCATTATTTTAATATTTTTATATGATGTTTTATCTATAATGTTCATTGTTCTTACTCAGTTACATTGCTTGATTTATTTTCATAACTTTTTATATTAAAATAGTATAACAGTGCATATGTCCTACAGAAGTATACGCACCGACTATTTCAAAATAAGTCCATAATATTTTCGAATATATTTTATTGAAAATAGATTAGTAAACTAATTACTTAGTAGTATCGGTTACATTGTTTGATTTCACTATTCTCAATGGCATAACATACAATTTTGAATGTTTGCATTTCCTTTAGAATCATATTAAAATACCTAATTTTGTACGATTTTGTTACAAAACGTTTTCTTAAGAAAAACATTATTTTCAAAGGAATCTTGGCAACCCTCTTACATTTTCAATGTTTTAGGGTGATTATACAGATACTGTACTTTCTTATAGGTCTATATCTTAGCCTATTATAGTTTTGAAAAAAAAGTTACTTATAAGTTATTTACGTTAGTAAAACAACAATTATTTTGATAATTATATGAAAAACTCTTTTAAAAAAAAATTAAACAAAATTGCTAATGCAATTATTCTTTTTAAATTACGAATTTTCCAAAGATCAGTTATCAGTAAACTGCCCTCCAATGAATTTAATTTAGATAAACAAACATGCTTAATTATTATGTAAAACACTATCTACATACCTATTTATAATATAAACATTCGACCCATTTTTGTTAAGCTTAAATTTAAAATGAATTTGTCATCATTAAGCTATCCTTAAACAATTTTTCCACTAAAAATTATAATGTAGTGTAATTTGTCTTATCAAACTTACCTCAAATATAGCCTACATTTTAAACGGAATCGTTAGAACCAAATTTGGTATTTTCAAAAATTAGTAAATAACCCTAAATTTGAGGGCTGGAATAAAAAGTTTTAAAAAAAACTCCTTCAGGGCCATATAAAATCCAAATATCAACTTGAACAAAATCATTTTGGCTCTAACTATGGTACTACTGAAGCATGTCTCATAGAAAATTGAGATAAAGAGACTTCGACTTTACTTGCTCTCATTCCTATTACATTATCACCCCCAGTACCGCCCTTCCTTCCTGCGTAATAGAGACTTACGTCCAATCTCAGCAAACGTGTGAACAGTGACATTCAAAGGATTACCAGTGTGTGGTCATGTATGTATGGAGCGTCAGGCTTTACAGATGTAAAACATGGGAAAATGGCGCAAATTAAAGGAAAATTTGGAAAAATTTGAAATGTTGGTTATACAGAAGAATGTTGAAAATATCATTAATGGAGATAGCATCAAAGACACAAGTGCTAAGAAAAGAAAATGAAGAAAGGAAACTTTGGAAAGTGATACAGCAAAGAAGATTTGCTACTGAGACATGATAGTTTGACGAAGATAATTATAGTAGGAGATATGGAATTGATTAATACAAGAGATATGCTAGATAGAAGTGCATGAATAAGATAGTGGACTTTGTTGGTAGAATAAGAACAAAAATTTAAAAAATTTGAGCCAGGATGGGCGAAAGTAGAAAGCTGCAGCAAATCAATCTCACGATTGATTACCTAACGATGATGGTCAAACACGTGCCAAATATAAAATGTAAATATGTTAAGGTATGGTAATATGTAGGGTCTAATACCAATCTGACAAAAGTTTGAGGATAAGCTCCCCAAGTGAAGCGTCAGCAATTTTTTTACTTTTGACCACTTATTTTCTTCCTCGTTCTGCTTCGATTTAATTTTTTTTTTAAGTACACGTGGCTTTATGGTATGTTTTTCCCACCACATCTAAGTGCCCGTTTGGACTGTGCGTATACATTAACTACACTAATGAAATATAAAATTAAGTTTTAGAGGAAATTTTACCCGGATCCATGTGTGTGTGTGTGTGTGTGTGTGTATGTGTATGTGTATGTGTGTGTGTGTGTGTGTGTGTGTGTGTGTGTGTGTGTGTGCGCGTATGCGTGTGTGAAACAATTTAGAAGAAAAACAACACAGCGTATTCTACAGAGGTTGGAACCCTGATCTCCCTGTCCATGGCAGCCCATTCTAATACGAGAGAGACGCGTTAGACCATAAGACCATCGGTGCTGGTATGATTTTTGTTTTTAAGGTGATTGGCCCTTTTCATTTGGCGTCGAAATGCAGAGCCATGGGGACTAACGACTACCTTCAAGAATTTTTATTATTTTGCAACTTTCTTTTCGGAAACGGTTTGTACAAGAATAGAAGCATGTTGATTAAGTTATATTTTTTATATGCACACCTTCTCTATAATTTTAACATTGATCAAATATCGATACAATTTACATTTTTCAATAGAAAACCGCAGGCTTTGAAACAAAAACAAAAAAAGAAGAAAATTTAAAAATTAATAAACATCGGTACATTATCTTAGAAAGGGGTGTTGATAATATTGACATAAAAATTACACTCATTCTCAAGAAAACTGATATTTTCAAACGTATGATTTTTCCGCAAGACCTTTCTGGAAGCTAGCGCCAACTACGGTTTCCATGATCCATCTATTCTTGTTGGCCAAGGGCCTTAAAAATGATGTAAATCGAATGTTTTGAAGCGATGTGATCACTTATAAAGGTTGGAAGTGTTGTGTATCTAAGAACCAAGATTACTGGAGAGGAAGCACGCACTTTAACGTACTTCATCGTCGTCATTATCGTAGCGAGTGAAGCACCCCAGTACGATCATTATGAGCCAGCGAGACCAGAACAACGTGATGGGAGACCCCACCACTCCGCCATCTTACAACTCGAGTTGAAATAATGGCCACTGAACGCATGGAACGCTTTTGTTGGCAGAAGTGGCGTCCTTACGCGACTTGTATTTCAAGAGAGGGTTTTTTCACCTATCCACGGCTATAACCAAGAGAGAGAGATTCTCCTTCCTCCCTTCCTCATCCCACAGTTGAGTCTTACTTTCCATTTGGGCTGTATGCATTTTAATAACGCTAATGGAATAGGGATAAGTAAAGTATAATTAATAGGAAATAGACACTCATGACAAATATTCAACAGCTGTTTGTTTCACCATTCGAAGAAAACTAAACTCTCTGTATTGAAACAATATTTTAATCTATTTTGCCTAAATATTCTTTCAATAAAAACTGCAAAAATACTTACATTTACTCTCGTCCCTTACAGCCCCGCATCAAAGTGTATGGAAATAATCTTGGTATTCTTGGTTGGATTCGGGAGCAGAAGCCCATAAATAGGTAAGAGAGGGGAAGGAGTAAAACAATATGGTTTTCCCCAAGCCTCTGCTTCTAGGGGTTCCAAATTTCTCAAAAATCTATATTTTATTGCAGCAAGTCTATTCACAATACAACACAAGTACATAAAAATAAAATAAAAATGTATCTATTTTTCAAGCGCTATTTGTTTAAAACACCAACCAAAATTATTTAACGTTTAATGAAAACTTATACATGAACCTTAGTTAATCATAAATTAACATGAACTATAGGCATTCTTTCTAGAATTGTTAAGATTATTTACAAATAAAAATTAGAGAATTAAAATTATAAACAAAAGAATTGAAAGAATAAAAATATAACATTGATACTATTCAAGAAAATGGAACATTGCACAATAAAGATAAGCATAACGTTACTTAGTAATGAAAAAAAAATCTCTTTTCCACGTACAATACACAGTTTAAATCTTAATTTAGTAAAATTTTGTAATGTATAAAAGATAAGTTAATTACTTTTAGTAAAAGGAAACCTCCCAAATCCCATCCACCCAGGCTTTTCTAAATTCTCTGGGTGACCTATATCTATAAGTGGAAATTCTTACAGGGTCCTATCTTTTTCGTTAACGCAGTAAGTCGATGAACAAATTAGTTGATTTAAAAGGAACTGGCCGGTAATCGCCTTGTTGCAGCCGGTTGGAGTTGACCTCCAAACCTACATATCAGAGTCAGGCACACTATCCGTTCGACAAAACATGATGGATCTTTACGGTTCACTGTGTAAGGCAGTAGCTTCCCTTGAAACATTTTCATGGACCACCACTTCCTGTAGAGCAGTACCGTATTGAAGGACCGAGGGGAAAGGGTAAGGAAACAGTTGAAGAAAGTGCTCAGTGAAAGCTCTTCTCTAGAGAAAGTGCCGAGAAGGGGTGCGTTGGGAGGGGAATTGGGGGTTTAAATAAATCGAATGACACGATAGAGCATCCGACTGAGAAGGGAGGAAGAAATGCCTGTGACGTCATACGCGCTAATGCT
>CABEEJ010000576.1:149007-166926 GCA_901482245.1 Timema douglasi
TATATATATATATATATATATATATATATATATATATATATATATATATATATATATATAATTTGTTGCAAAAATATGTATTAAAGCCAAGTTTTTTTTATATTTTATAATTATGTGGTGTAGAGTGTTGCAAAGGTAAACCAAGTTAGTTTTAACCTGTTCTTGTGAAGTGTTTTCATCACTCAGTAGACCACTCATTTGCTGGCATCAAATGAAATGTATCTCATGTGAGGTGTGAAGAGAAGGGCTTATGTATGATTGGTCAAATAGGGAACCAAGTGGGTGACAATTATGACCGGCAACACTCCATTCCATGCCACTGATGTAAACTAATCTAACAGTAAGTATGATGGATTAAATAGTCATGCTATTAAAGTGGTTAGTACGGTTATAATCGCATCTAAATATAATTTCATTTAAATTAAATAATGACACTTGTACATGGAAATCGAACCCGGGAACCCTTTTAGCTTTGTATAACAACGCACTAACCGCTGAGCTATCCAAGAGTCATCGCATTCCCAGAGTCATTTCTTCACTCATATGGCTTAAATTTAAGAATGACTCTGAACATTTGATGATTCCTGAATAGCTTAGTGGTTAGAATATAGCTGACGATTTATCCATGTACGTAACAGGCGCTAGAATACTAGAGGATAGTGTCATAAACGGCAAAACCAAGTGAGTCTATAATGTTACTGGGTGGTGCTACCGGCAGTAAAAAAAAAGCATTCAGGGGAGCAAGAAAATATAAATGACAATACAATTAGAACATTTTATTCACAAGGATACATTACAGGCTCCAATATTAGTTACCTTTCGTTTGCTGGTCATTTATATCTTAATTATCAACCATTATAATATATATATATATATGGACGCTTCAGAGTGGAAAATTTCATCACTTAAACTCTGTTCACATAAGCTGATAGAAAATGGTTTTGCGTTTAGTCCAGTAAACATCAAACTCATGTAATCTTATATAAGTTGTAGTAAGATTCTGTTAGAAATAACATCAAATGACAATCACAAACGTTAGTAAATTACTTTAATGTATTCATACCTCAAGTAATGTGATTTACATATTTATCTTTTGATACATATTATCAATATCTATAAAACAATATTTATAGTTAAGTAAAATTATATAAATGTTGAGCTCAAAAAATTATGTTTGTATTTTCTAAAAGTTTTTTTTCTAGCAGAATCCTACTATACCTAAGCCACCCTCTTGAGGTGGTGATGTAGAAGATACTAGAAAAGGCAAGTGTTTTTTCAGTTTTTATCGCAAAACTTTAATTTTTTGCTAAAAAAAAAGAAATAAAATATTGCTTCACCACAAACAAAGAGTTTAATTTTCTTCATATGATTATACCAACAATTCTTGGATATCTGTCAAGGATGTTCTGTTATTTAATGACAACTTTTCCTCTTCATTTAAAAAGGCTTTCATCTAATGCCGCCTTGCTCCCGACAGATATTCAAGAACTGTTGATATCACCATGTGAAGAAAATTAAATTCTATCTTTGTACTGAAGCAATATCTTCTATATTTTGACCAAGAAAATATTTTGCTACAAAAACTAGAAAAGCATTGGCCATTTCTCTCGTTCTTTAGACCCTCATTTTACTGTGGAAATTGTGTGGCTATACACAACGGCTATGCATCGCCATGACCAGTTTTAAACGCGATTGTCAGTTAGCGCGTGCGCACCGTGCAACTCCCGAAATGTTGACACAGAGGAATGCTCTGTATCTGGTTGTGTGTAATAATGGTTGGAGTGGCAACACATTGAAAGCTGCGAGATTAATTAATTTCAAGTGACGTTCCTCTGTCTCTATTTCAATGAGAATATTTTCAGTTGGGGAGCACACTGACACCGGAATCAGATGAATGCGACATGAAATTGCCAGCACAACATTATATTAATGCGCGTTTCACTTTTTTACACTTTTCTATTTTTATCAAAAAAATCTAATGTTCGCGGATCTCTTGTTATAGTTGGGTTGCGGTTTTTTTTGGGGGGTGGGGGGGAAATGCTTCAAAATGTCAAATTAAAGTTGTAGCTAGATTAGATAAGGAAATTCTTACCATCTACGAGCTCGTATACAAAATAGGTCACTGAATTTTTACTTTCTCTCGTCACCTAGGAGAGAAAGTGTTGTGATTGTCAAAAAAAATCGTGATCGTGATTTTGGTAATGTCGACATTTTATGACCCCCCCTGAAACTAGTAGTTGTTTTCGTAATGCCATCTGTCTGTACCTCGGGCTAGAGCCGAGACTATCTTACTGATTGGGCTAAAACCTGCCATCTGGGGTTTTCATAATATCACCTTGATGGATTTTTTGGAAATAGATATCTAACCCTCAAATTAGGGGTAGTTTACTGGAGGGCAAAAAAAGAAAAAATCTATTTTCTCAAAACTCACTCTATTGAGTTTAACTTGTATATATGGACATTCTTTATCATTATAAATAAGATGTACCTAATTCTCATTTTTTGATAAAAATGACTTGGAGGGTATTTAGCATTTGTAATATTTTCTAATTTTCATAATTTATCCGCAACTATTTGAGAGACAAAAACATGTATCATTGTAAAATTTAAATACTATTAAATATCAAAATCTTTTATTGGAATACATTTTTATCAAACCAATAATTTCTGAGCGATGTTCAAAGATAGATACTTTTCAATTCGGGACTTTGAAAATGAATTTGATTCTTATGCTCTTTGGTGAACAAGAATGTTTCTCTTTGCTCAATTTTTCTGCACTAATGTTTTTAGTTCCTAATGCCATAGAGAAGGTATGTATATAATTTCATTTGTGATCTTTGGTGTAGTGTTCCTACAACAATGTCCAAAACTAGTATTTCGTTTCACAAATCAAATTAGTTTTTTGTAAATGTCTATTTTAAGATAAAAGTGTGAGAAAGTCTGTGCAGTGCACCATACCATTTACTTTTCTAGTGCATACAAACAAGTATTAGAGTGATACTCAGGTGACAAAATTACTCAAGACAACTTTATACCTACTGCCCGCTTCAGTGGTCACATTGTCTAACGCGCTACTCTCGTGTTAGATTAGACTGCCACAGGTGTTTAACCCGGTAGGGTGCACTTAGAGTGGTTTTTTCTAAATGGTTTTCCACTCTGGTTTAACGCAAATGTGGGTGTACTTGATATAAATTAAACCTTTCTAATCCCTTACACATTAGTGTAATTAGTACATAGGCGTATATAAACTGAACGGGTAGTAAAACTCGGTGCTAAAAAATAAATAAAAAACTGTATTACTTGTCTAAGTCCAAGGGTATATTGTAAAACTCAACGTGGATTCAGGTGTTTTGTTATTTTTGTGTGGATAACCTTTTTTTTAACTTCAGTCACTTTTTTATGACATCAGAAACCCTGTTTAATAGTGTGCATAGATTCACTGACTAGTTTAGATTAAAGTTATAATAGTTTTTTGGCTTGCCTACTAAGATAGGTTGATTATATCACTAACCTTCAACCGATACGTGTATGGAAGGTTGGGATTTGTTTCTGGTTAAAGTGATAGTGAGCTCATGTATAGATATGTATTTATATATATACATATATATATTTAGATATGCATATATGGAGAAGTATTGATATATATAATATATTATAAAAACACGTGTTTAAATATATATTATATATTCTTTATACTGTGTATACTCTTTGTGGCATTGTTATTGGATATTTATAAATTTTGATATTATAATCTTCTAATTATATTATTTTATTAATTAAAAAAATCACATTAGTTTTGTAGAACTCAAGAGATTGTTGTCGAAAGAAATTGTATTTTTCTAAAACTGTGCCTTCCCTTTGAATAATTTTAGTAAGACTATATAATATTATTCGGGAACATCGAGAATTATTGTCAAATGGAATCGCTTACACGTTTCAAATTTAAAAATAGTTTCCATTGTTACTATTTTTAGCACCGATAACTCTCCTCCCGTTCGGGTTAAATGCCCATTATTCATATTGACCGAGTAAAATTCAGGTTCTATGAAAACCAATCTCGCTATTATTCTTTGAAAGAAATATTAGTAATAAAAAACACTAAATATTGTGGATGTCCATGATGGATATTTTATTAATAAAAAAATGATACAATACTTTTTAGCAGTGTTTGTTTTTAATCACTCCAGGTGCTTGTTCGATTTTTTTTTTATATAGCAATACTGAATAAATATTTCAAATAGCTTGGTCACATATTATAAACCATGTTATGTGGTTTGTAAAAACATTTACAATTTTTCTTTTCATTGAAATTTATTTTTATGGGTGTGTATTTGGCTGAGTGTATCCATGGTCAAATATTACAATATCGTTGCTCATTGGAATAGTAAAAACAGGAAGTGTTTTTATATTATATTAACAGCCACTGTTACATAAATACTTATTATTATATATTTATAAAATAAAATGTATGGGTTTGGTCTTCTCAAAATATATATAAAATAATATAAAGCGTTCTTTAATTTTTATACTTCTTTCCCATCCGGACAATCCACATATTTACACTAATATGATTATGGATGAAAAAGTTATAACTGTAGATAAAATGCAACCATATTAACGTGGAGGAAAATTAGGAAATAAATTTTAGAAAAAGATTACACCAGTGCACTTGATTGTAATTCGATTCCCAACCTCCCTGTTGCTGGCAAAAGAGATAAGACGAGACTAACGCCTTTATCCACATGCTCAGCTGTTTGGTTGTAAATCAAATCAATATTGATTTCAAAATTGTATGAATAAAAGGCTTCGTATTGGCTTTGGTTGCACAGTAACAGCGAATTTAGAAATATTTAGAATTCTAAAAATAGTGTTTTGTTTAAACAATTCATAAAATTTATAAATTTAAATTACAGCAATTAAAAAACTACACATATATATTCACAGTTTGTATGTACTTATAAAAATATTATCCTTAAGTAATATGATTGCTGCTTTTTTTTTACTATCAAGATAGATAACATTAAAATAACAGCATTCTTCGTTTACAGGATATACTGGTAATATATTCCGCATACAAAAATAAGCTGAAACAAACGCCATCTGGTAGATTAAAATGCAACCAGACATCGTGAATTGAAGCTATCTGTTGGGACACGATTCAATCCTAGCCAGCGCTATAATAGTTTGTGCCACTCAAGGGCAGCGAATCGGCGCAGCACGCATTTCCAATACGTTTTCAATTTCCTTTTTGTAGACAAAAAATACATTTAACATTAAAGTTATGAAATGTTCCCCGACAACTAATTGTTTGATTTTTTTTAGCACCACTTCTTGCTATCCGTTTGGGTTACACGCTTATTTTCTTACTAACTACGATATTCTGATTGCCAAACCTTTCCTTCACCCCTGACAAGACATATTTTTAATCACAATTTGTGAATGTGAGGAATGCCAGGCCTCCACCGTAGTTCGGATCCCACGTTAAACGATAGGTCCTACATTTAATCTCACAATCCCCCTACCATTACATATTAGTGTAGGTGCGTACAACCCGAACAGTTAGTAAGATGCGGCGCTAATAATAAAAATAATAACGATGTTGGTTTAAGGGATTAGGAAGGTTATATTTAGACGAAATGTGTGGGGGGGTAGTGGAAAACAATTTTGGAAAAACCACCCTTAGTACACCCGATTCGAATCTCAATATTCCCATCATCGGCAGTATAGTTTACTGCGAGAGTAGCGCGTTACTACCTAGCACGGCGTATGGGTACACGTCTGTGATTGGTTGAAATTGGTCACGTGACCAATAGTAAACTCAAAAAGTACTCATCATATCGAATTGAAACTTTTTTTGCACTTCTTATTTATCCGGGAACAGGGTTAGCTATATACCATCACGCTATCTCATCAGTGAGTGAAGCAGTTTCTAAAAAATTGGGCGTAAACAGAAATCATACCTCGCAGTTGGTTGGTGCTATTACAAAGCATACCAATTGATTCGACCAGCGAATAGGGGTTAGAGGAGGATCGTGATTCTTAGGGGATCTTCGTAGGCGCATAAACTCACTAGTCTTGAGTTGGTTTATTTATTTTCTAGCATTTAAAGTTGTTGGTTGTGTTGAGTGTGTTAGCGCTGCTAATAATATTCTTACTTACTCTTTGGTACTTAACTAAAATCACAAGTTTGTTTGGTTTGATAGGACGCTTTCTATAGAATGTTTCTTTCAATTTATTTTATTTTTGTTTCTTAAATAGTAATTTTAAACTAGTGGTTCTGATGTTCATTGGAACAATGCCTCCAAGTCAGACTGCATTTTCCTCGTAATTATATTATTTTTATTTTTTGTTGTACCGTTTTGCATCTAAATTAAGTTTATTTGATTCTATTTCTTAAACATTAAATTTAAACTTTTGATTTTCGTTTGAAGTATGTTTTATTTGATTTATTAATTATAAAGGTAATATATTATTATTATTATTAATAATAATAATAATATTAGTGAGGTTTTACGGCGCGTTGACACAATTAAGTGATTAGTATCATTTACAAAAATTAAAAACATAGTTAAAGCCCCATATGGAAAACAATAAAGACTATACACCTGCTAAAAAAAATAACAAGTGTATTCACTACATTAAATACACAAAGCAAACATATTAAAGTTATTAATAAAATTATCAAAAAAATTACAAATAAAAAAATAGTAAAATCCCAAAAGAGAAAATTATTTTGAATATTACATCTTCTGTAAACAGTTTCTGCTGCTGCTGTAAAACCTAAATAAACAATACAGACACATTAAAATGTACTAAAATAGTTAAAACTAATCTCAATATTAAATAATATCTAAGTGAGACACTCTATAAGAGTGAACTCACATGGAATTATAAAGATTCTTCTGGCGAATAAAGTGGAGTACACGTATGACTCCATCCCCACTGTAGTGTAACAGAATATGAAGGGAAGGTCACCATTAAAATCAAGAACCAGGTGACTAGGGGTATTCTTGCGACACTCCACAAAAATGTGGTACAAACTAGAGGGAACATCGCAAAGCTCACACACTGGAGGTGGATCCTAGCTCAATAAAAAAAAAAATGCCATGGGTCAGTGAAATAAACCTGGCGAGGAGTCTTGTCACGATGACTTCCTCTCTTCTAGACTTTCGTATAGATGACACGATACATCACGACACACCATCCCTAATTGACCTCAGCTTGTTCTGATCAGAAGTCTAACCCTACTGCTCGTGCCAGGTGCGTAAGACCTCATGCCGTACATAGAAGTTAATATAAAAAGTTATCACAAGCTTCCAGTAATACTTATGCATGGAGTATTGTATAATTTCTCTTTACATTATTAATCAAATATACTAAGAATATAAATAAATTGTATTCTCCCCCTCACCCCCCGATACTTTGTCAACCTGAATTTCCAGTTCTAAAAATAACAGGATTACTATGAAAACGAGAATGAAATCGGTACATTCATTTATTTTATTTTTTTAATTGTTTCATCGATGTCCACCAGAAACAAATGACTTGCTCTCCTTGAATTCCAGTCAAGGTTGGTTTAATAGCTATCAGATCGGACAGGTGGCAGCACTGTCTCCCTTGTCATTTCCACCCGACGGACATCTAATACTGAACAAAAGTAGGGTCAAATGGCTCCTTGGAGTCTAGAAAACAACAGCGGCATTTCGCGAACGAGCTTGAGTGTTGATTGGATTGGATTGGATTGGATTCCCATTTGTTACTAGAACACACCATCGGGCGTAGATAAGTAACTCGCTCACTCTGCTCATCTTGCAATACTGCTGAGATATGAATGGGTTCAGAAGATCATAAGAGGAAAATGTGTTTTATATACATCTATGGTCCATGATGTTTTCGGCTATTTAAAAAAAAATTGCTTTTACAAAATTAAATTATTAGTGACCTATCGTAGAGTGTTGCCAGGGTTAACAATAATAATAATAATAATAATAATAATAGTGTGGGCTAAATTACTATTTTTTAGCACCGCGTCTTACTACCCGTTTGAGTTATACACACTTACTCAAATGTGTAATGGTAGGGTGACTGTGAGATGAAATAGAGCTGCATACAGTTGAACGTGGGATCCTAACCACGGTGGAGGCATGGAATTCTACACATTCACAAGTTGTGATCAATAAACGTCTTGTCAGAGGGGAAGGAAGGGTTTGGCTATTATATAAATCTGTACCGGGACCAAGGATTGAACTCCAGAACCCCAGCACAGAAGTCTGACACCTTACCCCTAGACCACCAGGTCACCCAAAGCTATCTTAAAATGGTTTCTAGTAACTTAATAACACATATCAAGACATTAAGAAAACGTATACTACCGCAGTTCAGTCTAAACTCGCATTTCAGTAAGCCATTGGCTCCTCAAATAACACACTTATTATTATAATGGAGTTAATCTTTAATCGTCTATGTTTGTGTAACATTACTAAGTTTAATAAAGTTCTGCACAGTTAAACAATTTAAACAACATTGCTACATATATACCTATATATAAATATATATAGCAATGTTGTTTATATGACCCGTCTCAGTGGCGTAGTTGGCTAACGCGCTAGTCATGTTGAGCTCGACCGCCGAGGATGGAAAGATCGAGGTTCGAATCTCGGTCGGGTGAACTGGGGGTGGTTTTTCCTAAATGGTTTTCCACTCTCCCTCCAAGCAAATGTGGGTTCACTTCCTCTAATTCACCCTTCCCATTTCCTACTCCATTAGCGTAATTAGTACTTAAAGCGTATAACCCGAATGGGTAGTAAGACGTGGTGTTAAATATTATTATTATTAATGTTGTTTATTATAGTAATTAAAAAACTACGCGTACATATTCACAGTTTGTAAGTAATGAAAAAAAAATTATATTTAAGTAATATAATTGCTCCTTTTTCTTACTATCAACATAGGTAGCATTAAAATAACAACATTCCTCGTTTACAGGATATACTGGTAATATATTCCGCATACAAAAATAAGCTGAAACATCAACGCCATCTTCTAGATTAAAATGCATATATATGGGTGTGTGTGTATATATTTATACATGTATATGTATAAATATATTCCAGATACCCTAATGATAAACTTGAAATAAGTCTATTGCCCATTTTACCTACAACTTCACGAAAAAGACTCACAGAAACTTTCGTATTAAGAAAGTATTGTCAACCATGAATACGGGAGGTACAAAAGCTCCTAAGTATATGACAGTTAGGGAAGCTACTAAAACTAATTTCATTTACTCATACGTCAAGTTATAAGCTCTGAAGACGTCACTTCTTATAGATAGTATCAATTGCTATAGAATACTATTAAGATAATAGATTGTTATTAATGCTGAGCGCAAAAAAAAATATTGTGCTTTTTTAAACTGTCCTTCTTACAGTGTCCGATTGTTTGTTAATTTACTATTACAATATATTATAAATTTTTGGTGATGTGAAATATTCTCGATATAGGAAAGTCCTCTAATTATAAGTAAAATCGTCCTTTTTTTCCTGTGACTATAGCCTTAAACCATAATTTACATTACTATCCTTTGAAGTACCCTTTTGAACGAAAGCCAACATGAAATTATCCAGTTTTCTCTTGTTAATTAGCGTGTACCGTAGCTGACTGAATCAACTTCTCTGAGCGCTTGCCTTATTTCAGAGTCTGCAAATTGTTTGGTTACTTTGCTACGGTAATTTAAGTAAACATAATTAATTCACACAAAAGTTCATACCAGCTGCCGGTAAACAAAGTATTACAACTAAGCAATAGAAATCGTGAATAAAAGTCTTAGGCAAATCAGAACTATGGATAATTTTTCCTATTTATAAATATTGTTTACTATAAATTTTTTGGCTAAATATTCTATCGTGTAAATCTAACTCTCAAAAATTAATAAAATGGTAGACCTTGTTTCTAAAGCAATGGTGTCAAGTTGTTGCGTAATATGCCATTTATTGTAGACGACTAGTTTCAATACATTCTTAGCATCATCTTCAGATCTTATGTTTCCTCAATTCATCCATTTTACCCCAAGCAGAAAACGATTACTTATTAGAGGAATCTTCTTTTCTTAAATTAATCTAGCTTCAATAATTTTAAAAACTAATTTCCAAATTAACTTATCCTCCTTGTACCATCAGAATTCTACTTAAATGTTATATGAAATAATTTATTTGACTATCGAAAACAATTCTCTAACGTCATCCACGTATTAAAAGATAAAATGAGCAATTATTTCAAACATCTTGAAACTATCTTTTGTAATGAATCATCATACATTCGATTTATTAAGAGTCTAATCCTAAATTTCTATGATGTTTTAATATTTTGTAATGTAACAAGAGTTCTTCAACTTGAATATAAATCATGACTCCTCAATATTGTAAATTATTTTATTGCGCCTTATATCATATTTTGACTGCTTTTTAATTACTGTATATCAATTTATCAACCAGCTTAATTTTAATTAAATAAATTTTTACTTTCGTATGATTGATTTTATACAACATAGTGTAAATATTAGTCCTAGTCAAAATAAACAACAATCTTAGAATTAAATTAAATAGGGCATTTTCCGCCGATATGAAGTAGGCTACATTTACTTACTTATTTTATGGAATTAGGAACTCAAAAGTAAGAAAGGCTACATTTAGGTTTATATAATCAGTTTTTATGTTAATTCCACCCCAATCGTTTACGAAACACAACTCAAAAGAAGTTTTCGCCCTTAATCCTAGTCAGATATAGCCAGTTAAATCGTGAAAACTAACCCTTTTATTACGTTGAATACATCTATGGTGGTATTTTACCCTTTAAAACAATGGTCCACCTCCTTCATGGTCATTTTAGGCCGATGTACGTTAAACCTATTTGCACGGAGTTGTATTATATTCTTGACTACAAGGGGGATTTGAGCTAAACCGAGATTGTAAGTAAACAATGTAAGGCCTTCACTTTCTCGTCGTCGCCTTTAGGAGGCATTGCGATCCGACAAGTTTGTATCAGTACGTCATATGTCCATTCTCGAAATGTTATGTTACACATTGGATTGATTTATCTGATCGGATTTGACATTATTCCTTAGAGATAAGAGGGGGAAATCAACACATATTTGCTGGTTTTATTTTTGTTTGAATGAATAATCTCTTCTGTAATATTTTATAGGCGTAATATATTATAAGAGTCGATTTTAAGTCCTTTCAACTATGGTAAAATGAAGTAATGTACAGCCATTTTTCAATCGTATGAAGAGTAAAATACTTTACTTCAAATCTATATGCATATGTACCTTACTCACTCATTGATATATTAAATTCATTTACAGGGGCATTTTGTCGTATCTTTAAAAACGTGAATTATTAATATTGTCATCATAATTTGTAGTATTTTAATGTGTTTTCTATTTTTATTTAAATTAAAGCGCATGTTAGTAATTTCTTCGGCTATTTAATAATTAATCACTTATTCGTTTCTCAAATTTGACATTTTGTGGGGATCCTTATTTGTGTATACATATGTTTTATCCTACCTTACTAATACTTATGCTCAATAAGTTTATTGTTTTATTCATAATCCTAGTGTTTGAGAGGCTGTGACTGTTTTAACGAGAGTATTCGGTCCCATGTAACTAAGACATTTTTAAGTCTATTTTAGGTGATAATAGATTCGTTGAAATATTATTATTATTATTATTATTAGCACCACGTCTTATTACCCATTCGGGTTATAAGCACTTACGCTAATTTGTAATGGTAGGGTGATTGTAAGATGAAAAGGAGGACCTACAGTTTAACGTGGGATCCGAACCATGGTGGAGGCCTGGCATTCCCCACATTCACAAGTTGTGATTAATACACTATATTGTCAGAGGTGAAGGAAGGGTCTGGTAATCAGATAAATCTGTGCCGAGACCAAGGATTAAACCCCGAACCCCCAACACAAAAGTCTGAAACCTTACCCCTAGACCGCCAGGTCACCTTTATTTAAATTGAAATAAAAATACATTTGGACAAGGGAATTGAACCCGAGACCTTTGGTTTAGTACACTGATGCTCTTACCCCTAAATTATCCAGGAATCGTGCTCGGGATCATTCTTCACTTATATTTAAAGCAGATTCTGTGGAAATCATCAGGTACATAAGTGTGATCACTAAATGGCTGAGCTATCTGATAGATCGTGTTCTGAATTGATCACACATAATGTATCCGACGGTTTTGACGCGTCCATCACAGACTCTGCCTTAAAATATGAGGGAAGAATGATCCTGTGCATGGGATGACTGTTTGATTGCTCATTGGTTAGAGCATTGGCGTACTAATTCAAAGGTCCAGGGTTCTATTCTCGTTTCCCAGTGTAATTTAAATTTAATTAATGATATTTAGATGTGGCTATAACTGTACTTAGCTAGATTAGCTTTACTATTTAATCCATCATATATGTATATATATGATGGATTAAATAGTAAAGCTAATCTAGCTAAGTATATAATAATATATATATATATATATATAGGTTAATATTAAATCAACTAAAACTCTCTTATCTTAAAAAAAACATGATGTCCTTAAAAATACGTATGCAAATTGATCAATTTATCTTACCAAGTCTATCAACAGAAAATAATGGTTTTTTGGGAAAATTCATTAGTCTTCCATTCTTGTTAGAGGAGCAGAGCTTAAGAAGGGGACTTTTGGTGGCTAAACCACCCTTAAATATCCACCCCTGAAGTATTATTAATAGCGTATGTCTGGATTCCTCTCGATGCTAGTAGCTTATTAGAGTATTTTAATAGTCTTAACACCCAAATAGCAAATTATATTTTAAAATCCTTTAAATTGCTCCAAGAGAGATTTAATGCTAAGCAATTATTTGGAATTTCCTATAATGGTACTCCACCCTGAACCACCCTCCTTAAAAAACGAATACGGTCATGGAAATAAGGTATTAGCGCAAACAATTATTTCCAAGTTATTATTATTATTAGCACCGCGTCTTACTACCCGTTCGGGTTATACGCACTTACGCTGATGTGTAATGGTAGGGTGATTGTGAAACGTGGAATCCGAACCACGGTGGAGGCCTGGCATTCCTCACATTCACAAGTTGTGATTAATACACGTCTTGTCAGAGGTGAAGAATTTCCAAGTTGATAAATCCAGTTTGCATTTCTTCCCCACACGAAATACACATTATAGTAAATTCTGAGCTTTGACTTAAAATATTTTATTAACTAGAAGGTTCTGGATAATATATAAGTGCCTTTTCAAGTGGACACTAGCCATTCTTATTATGAGGCACGTATATATAGAAATAGGGTAACGTCATCACTTGGCCAACAATGTAATAACGAAATGAAGTCCGTATCTCCACTCGGCAGAGAACCCTACAAACGGATAATGTTGGGCAATAATCTGTTAGCAGCATCAAACAGTACAGTGTTCATTGTTTATTTACCCCCTACCTCCACCCCCCTCACTGCACTAGACTCAAGTGGATTGAGGGGGTGGAATACCTAAAAGTACCCCCCCCCTCCCCGACCACGGCACGTACCTACCCATAGACGAGCTTAGCATCCGAAATCAAGTTATTCCTTCGGTGCTTTCGAGGTCTCTTCTCTAAAGGGGAAGGGAATGTCCTTACTACGTGACTTAAACCTTTTTCCCCCTCCTCTCTTTCTCAATACGTTTATCCTTCTCTCACACTTATCTAGTATTCTCATCTGTTCCTCTGGCTCATTCTCATTCCCATCCTCCTCCTTGTTTTCAAAATAAAATAAAAAATGTTCGCCTGCGTTCCTCTGTGCCTTATCCTCTTACCAGTACTTTCTGTTTTCTTCTCTGCTTATTTCACTTCTCGTTGGTCCTTTCAGTTATTCCAAAGAGTTATGACTGATTTTCATTTCGGTCCGTGAGACCGGTTTAACTTGGTTTAACACTTCATTCAGACTAGTGGCGAGTGAAAAAAGTGCGTGCGTGACCGTCTAGTTCTGACAACCGTGGTCTAGTTCCAGTCTAAAATGATGTGGGTATTGTTACCTCACTTCACAATCTTCGGCTGAATTCAATCCTTCTCCCCCTTCAATATAGGGGTGGGTTTTTTTTCCAGTTAGACCACGTATGCCTGTTATGACCTGTGTTTAAAAAGGTTTGTGCTAATCCCACATTACAGTTGGACCACGAGCTGCTTCTTGGGAATTGTAAGCAAGGCGTACCGGTGTATTAACTCGGTCCCGGCTGTTGTGGTGCTCCATTTATGATGGTTGTAAATGTTTTCTAAAGCTGAGCTAAAAACATCAAGTGATGGATAGTAAGACACAATCAAATTCTAAACTGATCTAACCCAAAAAAGCTTAACTTAATCTAAGGCAAATAGATCGGGGGGCTGAATTAATATTCACCCGTAGGTCTGTTAAACCCTCCTGAACAGGTAACTTGGTCCAACGAAGTTATTACAATAATCCTTCTAGTCGGTGACCGTGGCCCAACTAAGCTATGATGATAATATTCCAGTTCAGTGATCGTGGTCCTACTAGTCTATGAATTTTGGGACAAGGGGTCCTGTTGCCCAATTGTTATGCAAGGCAAGATGGAGTAAAATTCCAACATTATCTGTTTCATCTAATTTTTCAATCGTCCTATTTACCAACAAAGCTTGATTAACTATCAGAATTGTTTGTACATGCAATCTTCTTGAAATTGAGTAAGGCTAAAAATTGAGAAAATTATTTGATGGGATACTTGTTAATAAAGTGAACACTATGCAGGGGCGGTAGGAAATGAGGGCAGGGGTGTATGGTCCCCCTTGGAATATATTTTCTCCCTCCCTCCTATATCATTTCAAATCCTTTGATATTAGCTAATAGGAAGCTGAAATTTGACCTTAAATCAAACTCCAAATTACTTCTAGATACACTAGCTTTTCAAAAAATTTCAGGTCAAGACCACTTCAAATAACTCCTAGAAGCAACAAACTGTCGGGGGGGGGAAATGAGGCGAGGAACACACTAAATAGCTTCTAAGGCAATCTATTTTTATTTATTTTATTTCTTAGGGAAGACCACGTTAAATCACTTCTAGTTGCACGTAATTTAGAAGAATTTTCAATAAAGAACCACTCCAAATAGTTTGAAAGCATTCAATTTTCGAAAGTTGATCGGTGGAAGATCACTTCAAATATCTTCTAGAGGTAGCTAATTTCAGAAAAATGTATAGAAGAGGAAACATTCCAAATAGCTTGTAAGAAGATCCAATATTCAAAATATTGCTGAGCAAAGACCACTTAATATAAATTGTAAAGCCAACTACGTTTCAAAAATTTGATAAGAAAAGATCACTCCAAATAACTTCTAGAAGCATCCATTTTTTTAAAAATCTGGGAGATATTTTTCTCTTAGGATATTCAATTTTCAAACATTTATTGGGAGGTAGAGAGTAGAAAGTATATCCCTAAAAAATATGTTTTGCTTCCCCACCTACCCCTACACAAACAATGTTCTGCCACCACTGGCATTATGCCTTGTGAATTGTTTTTAGCATAGATTAAACCTATTCACTGTTGACAGGAGTTCAGGATTCAAGTTCCTTCCTGGTGCAATAGGGGTGGTATTTCGACACTTTATTTTCCATATATATTTCTCACCATCTCACCACGCTACAATATTATGTAGATTATTTTAGGCGTTATGTCTTAAGAAAGGTCAATTTCTTTTGCCAGTTAACTTAGACCACCCTGTCCTCTGCCTTCTCCTTTGATTCCCTGAATTTTCTTCTCTCCTTAAAGTCATCCAACATTTGAGTTCTGCTCCTCTCTAAGCTCCTCTTTATCTCAATTTTCCTTCTATGATTCTGTGCAGAGGACTGTTTCTCCTAAGGATATGTACCGAAGAAACACATCCAAAATGGTTTTATTCTCGCCCAATCTTCTTAGGACTGATTCATTTGTTATCCTGCCTGTACACCCAATCTTCACAAATATTCTCCAGCACCACATTTCAAAGTTCTACAGTTATTTCCTTTCCATCTACTTACGAGTCCAAGTTTCTGCTTCATACAGTGTGCACGATGCTCCAAATGTAGCATTTAATCAGTTTCTTCCCAAGTTCCAAACTCAACTTGCTGGTCAGCAATAACCCCTTTATGTTGAAAGCTTCCTTGACCACGGTGATCTTCGACCCAATTTTATTGGTGCAGTAAGCATCCTTTGTCAGCAGACTTTAAAGGTATTTGAATTGCTCTATGTTTTCCAACTTCTGGTCTCCAGTTTTGTATTTTAAGCAACTGTTGAAATCACAATAACTTTTGAGTTCTCATTGTTGGTTTCCATGAAATATCTTTTCTTCATCTCCACAAGCCACTTCATAATTTATTGCAACACTTCTTTATATTTTGTCAACAACGCCAGATAGTCTGAGTATTTTATTGGTTTAATTACTCATCCTACTATCATGAAATTGCCACATTCTTCTAGGGTTTCTCTGACTAGCCACTCTCCATAAATGTTGAATAGACTGGGTGACAATCCGCATCCCTGTCTTATTCATCTTTTTATCTCAATGCTGTTGGTATCTCTATCATTCGGCCTCACCTTCACTCACTGCCCCAGATACATGTTTGCAATCAGCCTTTTGTCCCTTCATTTGATGCCGATCTTATTGAGTAATTCCATCAGTTTCTTTCACTTTACTCTATAGAACATTTTTTGACAGTCGATGAAACCAATGCATTATTCTTCCATGACCTCGGTAACTTCTCTGAAATTATTCTCAACATCCTGAATGCATTTCTGGTGCCTTTACCTCTTATGAATTCAAATTGGTCTTCTTTAATCACACTTTATATTTTCTGTTCCAATTACCTATTGAGTATTCCTGCCACGATCTTCCTCGTATAAGAGATGAGGTTGATGGTCCTTTGGTCAATGCATTTCTTGGCTTATTTCTACCCCGGTTATGTATATAAAGTCCTTGGGCCATTCAAGTATCCTTTGTTAATCTTCTGAACCCTTCCTCTTAGAATAATATATTAAAAACTCCTATTTTAAACTAAAATGTTTCCTATTTTCCAATATGCTACCGTCAATATAATGTGTACCCGACGTATTGATATAGTAATCAGCGCACATGGCTGTCAAACTAGCGGTACCTGATTAGATTCCCAGCTGCTACCATAGGTATTTTCCCCGAAAGGAGAAATACCCCAACGGGCACCAGGGCCTGGTTAGCTACGGTTAGGTTGATCATTTATACTAGTCACACACCCTTATAGTCACCATCACCTCATCTCATTGGGTCATGGAAATAGCCTCCAAGGAAAGTATTTTATATTTAGCACCGCGTCTTACTACCCGTTCGGGTTACACGCTCTGAGTACTGATCACGCTAATGGATTAGCAATTGGGTAGGTTGAATTAGAGGAAGTTAACCCGCATTTGCATGGAGGGAAAGTGGAAAACCATATAGGGAAAAAAAAGTTCACCCGACCGAGGTTCGAACCTCGATCTCCCCATCCTCAGTAGTCGAGCTCAACACGACAAGAATGTTAGTCCAAGGAAAGGGTGTACGATTAGTAAATTTGAACGTCCCCTGTCAAAGGCACACATTAAATACCGGCTAATATTCCCACCAACTGGGCTAGGCGTGATTTAGTCTAAACATACATATATAAATAAATAAAATCCTTAACCTTTGGATTAAGACGTTAACACTAACCCTGGTTATAAAATGAACCAATAAGACAAATAATTAAAAAAACTGTATTATTAAGTAAAATCCCATTTTTTTTAACGTGTTACCCGCCTCAGTGGCGTAGTTGGCTAACGCGCTTGTCGTGTCGAGCTCAACTGCTGAGGACGGGGAGATCGAGGTTCGAATCTCGGTCGGGTG
>CABEEJ010000576.1:189675-207046 GCA_901482245.1 Timema douglasi
CCCCCCCCCTTATCAGACAAGTCAAGGAGGTGTCTCCTTACACCTCCGTAAATGTCCTGATAGCTGAATTAACTGGGACTAGTGGCGTGTCAAGTACTGATGGTGTTTTGTAACTGTTAAGACTTGAACTAAGTCCTTTGTCAAGTTGCTTGCCCGTCTCTTTGTCTCTTCAAGTGAAAACTGTTAGGGTAGAATCTTGTTCTCTTCTACTTTGCTGCCTGGCACCAGCTTCAACTCTGATTAAACTTGAGATGGGCCATATAAAACAGGGTCTCGACAGACTGGGGACACTTATTTTAGGTATACACACCCCTAGTTTTCTTTTAAAAACATGAACATTGTTTTATAAAACTTATAAAATAACGAAACATCCTTAGTTTTATCAAAGCAATCTTAAAAATATCCTACATCTTTCGGAAAAGGATAACCTTTTTTTTTAGATAGTTCGTGAGAAACTTGACAAACAAAAGAATAAAAACCCACCAAATTATATCGTGCGAAATATTTTAAATTTTCATATTACTCAAATATAAACGATTTAAACACCGGAACAATTAAGTGTCTAATTACGAAGCTGAATTTGAGTGAAAAATAAAAATTGGTATGGCTTACAGATTAATTAAAAAGAAATACAAACGGGAATTTATTAATAGCGCACGTACAACAAATATTATTATTATTATTTAGCTCCGCGTCTTACTACATGCTCGGGTTGTACGCCAATGTATTAGAAAACTATTTAAGAAATACAACAACCTTAGAAATCAAAGAAACTGTGAGGCTCACCAGTACTGACTCACTCGGAGAGAAACTAGAGGGACACACCTCCTCAAACCCCATGACCACAAATATGCTTTTAATATACTCTTTGGAGTAGTAAATAAATATAGAGCACCAGCGCTGTGTCGAATGAATGAACTATATAAGGTACTAGCGTGAAGTACCCAGATTTGCCCGAGAGAATTAGTTTAGGGTGAAAATAGTGAAATGCCAAAAAAAAGATCAACAGTATTGTTTTAACACCTCGTCTTTCTACATGTTCGGGTTACACGCTTAAGTACTAACTAAAATAATGGGTTAAGAATTGGGAAGGTTGGATTTAGAGGGAGTGAATCCGCATTTGCGTGGTGGTAAAGTAGAAAACCATTTATGGAAAACCACCCTCAGTTCACCCTACACCCCCAGTTCACCCTACTAAGATTCTAATCTTTATCTCCCCGTACTAGGCAGTCTAGCTCAACATGAAACTAGTGCGTTAGCCAACTACGCCAGCGAGGCGGGTGAACAAAATTAAATCTAATCAATATTTTTCATAAAAAATTTGTAAAAATTGTAAAAGGATTAAAAAGCTATAAATGACAATGAGTAAAAAGTTATATTCTAGGTTAAAAAGTGCAAAAGGGGCAAAAAGGACAAAAAGTTCATATAGTCGATTTTTAAAGAATTTTTTTAACACTTTTAAGTTATCCCCTTTACCATGTCTACCCTTTTTAATATTTTTGCATTATTTGCTCTTTTTAACCTTTTAACCCCTTCTACACTTTTTATTTAGTACTCTCATTATTATTTTTTTATAAAAAATGTGATGATATTTTTACCTTTTGAAATTCGATATGTTTAATGGCATTCAGTTCTCCAGAAATGTACATTGGCTTGTATGTCGAACTTACATTTTATTTCACAATAAAAAGGGTTTTTTGTTTTAGTTTTAGGAATCTGGAAGGTACGACCTTCCCAATTTTCTACTTCTTAATTATGAAATGTATTGATCAGACCTTAACGGTTGCTTGGGGTAGTTCTTATAACCGCCTGACAAATTTCAATCTTCTACCGCACTGAAAAGTGTGTGTGTGTGTGTGTGTGTGTATGTGTGTGTGTGTGTGTGTGTGTGTGTGATACATATATATATAATAACCAAGTTTACGACTTAGTATGTAAAATATACACAGTAACACACATTAAAAGTGCTCCAAGAATTATAAATTAGGAAAGAGTACAGAAAAAATAAATTCAGCACATTGTACAGTGGTCACTAGACATTTAAATCTTTCCACTAATCTACCATAAAAATATCTTCAAATATATTCTAGGTTTATTTAATATTAATAATATTTCTTGTACTCCCAAAAATTTCACGCTTGCTACAACCTTGATTGTCTTCCTTCCTACCTACATCTTACGCTCTCCAACACAATCCCGTCTCATTAGTAAATTTATGGATGAACCACTGTTAACCAGAACAAAGAAGTCACCTATTCAAATTATTTGCAAATAGATTGTGTGTCTTCCTAACCATTACGGAAACACTTGTATGTTTAATATGCACTGAATTATATTCTAACCTACATGTTATTTGTAATTTGTCGCACTTGAATCCAAACCAAGACTTACAAACTAACTTTAAGCTAAGACACTTAATATTACTAAGAACACCGGATTTCCAGGTTTTAAACTTGATTCTTGATAAATCATCAAGCTGTTTTCGATAAAAGAATTAAAGAACTTTCCATTTTCAACCTTCATCCATTTTTATCTGAAAAGTTACCTCATGGTCTACCCTCTTACAAAATACGTTCCTCGACTTAGCGGCCAACAGGACGTCTCAACTCAACTTGCGAAAGACCAGACGTCGATCAAACATACTCTCGAGATGTCCACGACATCTGAAGACGAACAAATTAACAAGAGAACCGCTACCCATTCCTATCCTCGTGAACAGAAGGTGACCGTAAACGTTAGTGAAGTTTCCCCTCACCCACTTCAGTGGCCGAATGGTCTATGGCGTCTTTCCAGTGTTGGACTACTCTGCTAGTAATGAGGAGATCGGAGTTCAAATCTTGCTGGGGTATACTGAGGGAAGTTTTCTCTAAATAGCTTCTCACTCTCCTTCCAGGCGAATGCGGGTATATTTTCTATAAAATGCTTCCTTCCTTATCCTTACTTTATTATAATAATTTTCATATATGCGTTTAACCTGTACAGATAGTAAAACGCGATGATAAAAAAGATGCAACACACACAACCCCCTCCCCCACCACATATAAAAATCTTGTTGTTATGGTAGCAAATGAGATTTTTTGTGAAAAATTCCAAAATGGAGGCCTTGAATTTGACTCTTGTACCCTCACTCAAGGTATCCAAAAAAGAGGTGCTAAATAACCCCCTTCCAAAGAGTTCTCTCCACACCTTTACCACAGATGGTATTATTTTCAATCAGCTTACCAGGCTCCCACATCATCAGAACCTAAATTTATTCAAGACCCCCGTTTTGCTGCAGAGGATGGGAACATTCTTTTTCGGCCATTGCCACCTCCCACGGGGACATTCATGAACAAATTTATTTAGTTATTGGAAGTAGAATGTCCCAAATCACACTTTCCCTCTCAACAAAAAACAAAAATAAACAATTATCGATTGTATAGCCGCCGTATTATTGGTTCCTGGAGCTGTGGGATGTTCTTTAAGGTGGGATGTAAGATAACACGAGCTTAGGCCAGTATTTTTGCAGTTTTTAACATAGAAAGGAAAAATTTGGACAAAATATCGGAAATACTGCTTTAGTAAAGTTATTTGCAAACTTTTTAAGCTCACGATTCAAGACTAATTTCTTTGCGGTGCACCGTTTTGCTTTGGGTATGCGCCACCGCAGAAGAAAATGTATTACGCACCCAGTCCAACGGTTAGTCAGAATAAGGAAAGTGTAAGCATCCCCCCCGCCCCTAAATTAGCTTCAAATGTTTGGAGATTAAAGATTGAAGTTCTTTTTCTGTGCCCGCTTCTTTAACATCTGGTGGTGGGTGACCTCTGGCGGTCCAGGGGTAAGGTGTTGGGCTTTTGTGCTGGGGGTTCGGGGTTCAACCCTCGGTCCCAGCACAAATTTATCTGATTGCCAAACCCTTACTTTAGCTCTGACAAGAATTGTATTAATCATAACTTGTGAGTGTGGGGAATGCCAGGCCTCCACCGTGGTTTGGATTCCACGTTAAACTGTAGGTCCTCCATTTCATTTCACAATCACCCTACCATTAGACATTAGCTTAAGTGCATATAGCCCTAATGGGTAGTGAGCCGCGGTGATAATAAAATAATAATAATAATAATTAACATTTGGAAATGTTTCGTTCAAGCCATTAGTAATATGAGTAAACCATAGTAGCTCCAGTTTAAGATGAAGCTTTTGATTTTGTCAAATGTTTTAAAAATATTATTTAAAACGATTAAATAAAAAATGAGGATGAAGCACTGCTTTCACCGGTACCAGCTTATTTCGTCTTCTTGTTGAAGAAAGAGCGATGCGTGGTCTCTGGGCTGTGACCTCCCTGCACACTTAATTCATCGTGTTTAACGCGGAACATGGTTTGTGGAACAATGCTTTAGTAGCTACGTTTAGCTTAATTTTCTTCAAAAAGTTGTCTCACTAGTTTCGTATTTGAAATATAAGAAATATTTTAAATGACGATAATGCGTTATCATCAATTTCTTAGATGTCCATGATAGATATTCAACATCTTTTGTGATTATTATGAGGAGAATATCAAACTAAGCCCACATGATATTGAAGCAATATTTGTTTTATTTATTGTGTTAAAAAAAAGGCATTAGTTCACATTCTCATTCTTTCTACCTACATTAAATATTCCAATCAAAGGAATGTTCTTATCATAAACAATAGCTACCTTAACCAGAAAATTTCTAAAATCACGTGCCTCCAAATATTTCATAACTAACCTTAGTGTTATAGATCTCAATATCTTGACTGAGTGGAAGAACTAAACCTCAATCACTAAATTATTTGTGGTACTAGACGTAGACTTAATATAAACAGAGTTTCTTAAAAATGTGTTGTCGATCTTTTTAACAATTCACTCACGAGTGAGATATGACCGGAATTAGGTGCCTCTAAATCGCTTTACTTAACCTGATAATACTCGTGGACATGTCCTTTAAGGATCGGAACTCCTCATGGATCCTTTTGACGTTGCAAAAAAAAAAGATATTGCAAAACAAACGTGCTTGATAACTTCCGGAATAAACCTAATCCTTTACATGCTCACCGCTAGTCATGATTTACTATTGTCCTTTCAAACGCACCGCCATTAAAAAGGTACGTACGCCATTCGAATGTAAACGTCCTTTTAAATTTTTCCTTTCTTTTTACGCTCTATTTCATTTATGTGCCTTTACTATTGTAAAATAATGAGAAGAAAAAAAGTTTGTTGGATTAATTTATCAAACGATTGACCCTAGCACACAAAGGAAAGAGAAGAAGGGTGAAGGTGTAGGGGGTGAGAGAAGGGGAAGACGGTGAACTCGCTTTCAGCAGAAGGAAAGTCTCCAACGTAAAGTTTTCCCGCCTTGAATGGTTCATTTTTCATACACAGCAGGGGGTGTAGGCCAGGGGGGTCTGGTCCCCCCCCCCTTCCTCCTAACTATTTCCTCAGTGAAGCCAGCTTTGGTATCTTGAGAATTCCCTACTGTGTGGCACCGGCAGTTTAATAGTTGGCTCTTGTCCGCCTTCCGTAATTGTTCACTTCCGCTTGGTTTGTTTTGATCTCTCTGGACGATATCTACCTCGGTGGAAGTTAATCATTTAATTAAGAAGGGATACAATTGAGATAGTAAGTGTCGCGGTTGTGAATTCAATCGCGTTATGATCTTGCTGATCTTGCTCGAAAGTTGTTTGATTTAAAATTTGTAAAAAAAAAAAGATTACATTTTACCTTTTAATTAGATGAGAAAAACCATTTTTACCGGTAAGCTTGATTCCCCTCCTCCACCCCGCCAACTGGTTTTTTCTTATGTTCATTTAACAATAAAAAAACCTTTTCAACGTGTTTTGTCATATGTATCGATATGTTATATTATGTGGTGTATTGCTACGTGTAACACAACATAATCTAATAAAGGTGGATCTGGCAAGCGTAATTAAGGAGAATTTCCCCAGAATTTGCCTGGAGATAGAAGTATAAATTAAACTGATAAAAAAAACATTCGCAGCCTTACCTGGTGGCAGAGAAATCGAGAAAACATTTAAAGCAAATGCATTTCTATATTTTTTAAATACCAGGAGACACAGAATTTCACAAATAAAGAACTAAAAAATACTAGAATATTAGTTAATTTGTAACATTAAACTTCAAACTTTAAATAATAGGCGTTTGCATAGAAAAAAAAAGTAAACTAAAGAAATAAACACGGTGATTTGGATAGATGGTTTATTTTCGGTTCCTCCCTTATTTTCTCCCTTAAAAATTGGGTTGTGTAGTAACTAAATACATTTCCGCATCAAGGTAAAAATATTCTGTCCTTAATACCTATGGCAAGATTTTACAATATAAAAGAAGAATTAAGAAAGAATTAGGAAAAATTAAAATTCAATTCATTTACCTTTAAACACTTTAAAAGAAATTGCAGAGCCCCAATATAATGGTTCCTTATTCTATTTATAAATGTTAACAATATTAGAATTTAAAACGTGAAATTTAGTGAATACTGTATATATTTTTTGTATATTTTTTAAATTACTTAATAAAAAATAAACCCTTTATTTTTTTAAATAGTTTATGGTTTTTTTTTTCAAAACAATTTTTTTTAGTGAGAATAGTGACATTGGTTAACATTTATGCAAAACTCTTTAATATACGATGTATCACTTAATAGACTAAAGTTGTAATCGCATGTCTTCTTTTGTATTCAATATATGGCAATATTTTGTTTTGGTTGAAGTGTAATTCAATAATCCAGCTTCATAAAGTTTTTAAAGTTTTGACAATCATCTGAAGAGGTCTCCGGGAGTCCGAAGATTCAAGGACCACACACTTTGAGAAAGGCTGTACTATAATACTTTCTAAAATGTTTGCACACATGGGAATTTCTTTAGTAGAACCAGTGAAACAGAGGGAATTTTGTATTATGGGTTTTAAAAACCCACGTAGGCTATACAGCCATATTTTCCTAGAAAAATGAGTTTGAATCGCAATTTTTTCCACTAGAATCCTATTTTAAAGGCATTTCAGAAAGTTATTTATAAGAAAATGAGGCATTAAAGAAAATTAAAATCTAAGAAATTTTTGTTTTGATAAATCAGAGTTTAATAAGGGCTTCGTTATTTATTAAAGGAAAATTTAAATTAACATAAATAATTGTCTCCATAAATTCATTAACTTGTTTGGTTTATAGAATTTTTAACAACCAATATTTTTCAACAACTTATTTATAAACAAAATAAAGCAATTCTAATGATTTTTGAAGCATTCTTTCATGAAAGATGTAACATAAAACTTTAAAGTAAAACGATACAATGTGACAGGGCCGTACGCACGTGAGATTCTTACCCCTCAGATTGAGAAATGAATTTACACTAAATAAAATAATATCAATATTATGAGACAAGAACAAAAACGGTTCCAGAAGTAGATTCCAGCCAGATGTGATATTTGTAGGACTTCTACTTAATAATGTCTTCCCTAAAGTTTAATGTATAATATCTTGTACAATCTATTGGTTATTGACGCATCATGAATGGTTGAGTGCTGCGAATGGTTGTGTGATTCTTTTGTGGCTACATTTTTTATCATCCCCCCAAAAAATACAAATATTTAATTTATTTTTTATTACTTAAAAGGGACCATCTCAATAATATTGTATGTATCACTAATCACCATAACTATATCATATATGAGATTATTGTATTTTTAACCAATACCTAATCATAAAAAAAATTGATCACTGACCCACCCTTACAAAAATCCTGCGTATGGCCCTGCAATATGACATTCATTTCGAAATATCTAGATAGTGAAGTAAAATAGCAATGGTAACAAAGCAATCTTTTGAAAATGGCAGACACCAAAAAAATGTGGAAAATTCATTCAACGTAGCCTAAATACATGCTACTCAGCTCATGAAGTATTTTTCTATCTTTATTTCTTATTCTTTTTTTTTTTTTAGAAAGGAGGAAGAGGGGGAGGGCAACGCAACGTGAGTTTGTTGACTTGATATGTTTCCCATTTTTCGGCTCGGAGGCCTGAGGGTTTAATGGCGGCGGCAACACAATGACTGTTAATCCATCATGCTGGACCCGTTGGGCCGTATCATGGATCTTGCACTGTCAGACTTCAACCCCGGACACGCCTTTCACCCCCTCCCCTCCTACCCTTGACGGTCACTAGGGCCCGAATGATAACGGACTACCTCTCGCCATTTTATATATACATATATATTTATATATCAGATTCGATTAGAACGGTAAAAAAAAAAGTTTTAGGAGCTGTATTGCAAGGGGCTTGACATTTTCACGATTAAAAGTCAAGGGACCATGGATGATACACTGCTACAATCTAACTTTCATAGGATGAACCTTATCTGACAGCTAGGAAAGCTACGAGATATATTTTCACGTATTCAGAAGTCAGGTCACTATATTCAGCTGTCATTTTTGATACATATTATAAATACCTATAAAATAACACAAACCATTAGTAAATTTGTATCAATTAAGACAGCAAACCATATATTTAAATTTTCTAAAATGTTCTTCCTCTGAAAACTGGACGGTATATAAACTAGACAAATTGTTGTCAGAGCAGGTAATATTTCTGTCCCCCTCACCTTGTGAATTGTGACGTAGCTTCCGATCCTCTCTCCCAACACCCACACCACGAGACCAAAGGTTCTCGCATTGAACTTGAACACCGTGGACGGGAAGGTTGGGGTTCGAATCCCAGTTGGATGTCTTTCCACTTTAGATGCACAAAAATGCGGGCATATCTCCTTTGATTTCTACTCGAGGGACACAAAAATAATTCCTCTCGATAGGCCGATAAATTAATAGTTTATTTGTGCTCTTGTATGTAATTCTGCTTAGCATCACGTCTTACTAACCGCTAGGGTTATATGCCTATGTACTAATTAAACTAATGGGTTTGAGTAAGCATTGACTTAGAGGACATGCACCAACATTTGCGTGAGTAAGAGAGGAAAACCATTTAGTAAAAACCAGCCTCAGTGCATCCGGACGAGATCGAACTCTGATCTCCCCGTCCTCGGTAGTCTAGTCCAGCACGAGAGTAACGCGTTAGGCTACGGGGTCACTGAAGTGTGTTTTGTTTTTATTAAAGAATTTATACTTTTGGTTTCACTTATGTCATAAAGGGTCGTTCTTAAATTACGTAAGGCTTTTTTTCGTGATTTTAGAACCTCTCACCCCACGTGAGGGGTCATAAGATTTTCCATCACATCCCTCCGCCATATATCCTACTTATTTTTTTTTTACGATTTGGTAAGCTATATTATTTTAATCGTTTGGTTATTTTTGGACATAAGAATTGGGAACAAAGCGCATGATATGAAATTTTAGAATATCTTAATTGCAATAAGTAAATGAAATATAAGTGAAATTTTATAACTAATTAATAATTTTTTCACTCACCATAAACATTGATAAAAAAAAAGTACGTAATATGCATTCTGCTGACACCTTAGCTCAGTCGGTAGCGTGTATTTTTACTGATCTAAGGGTCCCAGGTTCGACTTCTCGCATGGCTGAAAAATTGATCATTGATTAAATGTGGGTTTACGCTTCCTCGGTGATGTATTAACGGCTGGAGACTTGGTATTGTGCCTGTGATAGTCTTAAATTAGATTATAAGGCGTTTGAAGCTAAGATAGGCCTAGCTAGCCGGTAGTGGAAAAGATATGGCGTGAATAAAAAATTGACTCAGGGCACAGGGTAGAAACCGTAATAGATATAAAGTAATAAAACGTAAGAAAATACTGAAACTATCAAACCCTCCCAAAAAACCTTAATTCAAGAATGGCCCTTAGGATCTTAACTGGAAAACTTGGCTAATAAAAGTTTGTTTAGATGGGAAATCCTACCTAAAGCTGCCACACTATCGTAAATAAGTGCTCTAAAATACAATACTACCAGTTCATTATATCCTGATGTTTACAAAATGGAGGAGTAGAATATAATTTAGATTAGGTGTAAGCGTTTTGCTTGTAGATAAGTTTGGAAACCGTTTAGGAAAAATCCCCTATGTATTCCTGGAAGAGATTTGAACTCGGCCCTCCCCATCACCAGGAAATTAAAAGATACGTGTCATATGCCTTTGTCTGCGTGATAACTGGTGTGAGCTATAGTTAAGTAAAATCCATAAACTTTCTCGATATCATAAAACCAATCGATGACGAAATTTATCTGGTCGTAAAAAAACCCAATTAGAATGTTGGCTGCCTTATTTTCAACCAAACACTGAAAGGTAGGTTTTCTGCACACTCATGCTGAATAACAATGATGAGTGTGCATGAAAAGAGGTTTCGTCTACGATGTGTTTTCATAAGTAGGGAGAGGAAAAAAGAGAGAGAGAAAAAATCTTCCACGTCATTCACTTCGGCGCTCAAATGGGGCGTGTAAGTCGCGGAAGTGACGTTGAAAGTTCACCAGGCCATGGTAGAGGAAATGATGGCGAGGCCCCGTGTCGGTTGACCGTGAAGGAAAGTGAAGAAGGGACGCCTACATATGAGGGGTTGTTGGGCTGGCGCTCATTAACGACGTTACCGACAACATAGGGAATTCGAAGTTATTTTGCTATGCGCGTTTCATCTTAACTTGAAAAACTTAAGGCCCTTGACCCTGTCGAGTGCAAGCCTAGACCCTATTTTGTGGGATTGTGGGTGGAAGAGTTAAAGGCATGGCATGGCATGGCTTCATAGCAGATCAAAATATCCTTCCGCGCCAACAAGAACCGATGGATCACGGAAACTGTAGATGGTGCTAGCTTCCGGACAGGTCTTGCGGAAAAATCATACTTTTGTAAACACCAGTTTTCTCTAGAATGAGTGATATGTTAATATTTTCAACACCCCTTCTAAGATAATGTATCGATTTTTTTCTAATTGTTACATTTTTTAATTTTTGCTATGAAGCCGGCAGTTCTCTATTGAAAAATGTCAATTTTATCGATATTGTATCACTGTTAAAACTATAGAGGAGGTGTGTATATAAAAAGTATAACTAAATCAAAATGCTTCTATTATTTAACAAACCGTTTCTGAAAAGAAAGTTACAAAACAATAAAAATTCATGAAGATAGCCGTTTATTCCCATGGCTCTGAATTTCCAAGCCAAATGAAAAGTGATAATCACCTTAAGCACTGTAAGTAATATCCCACTTTGAAGCCAATGCACCAAATAAAAATAAAGAGAGGAAAAATAATTATTTCATTCTGTGAGTCCTCTAGCCTACATGATAACAGTTTACCTCTTTCACTGACGAGTATAAACACTAACTTCACTAATTGCGCCTGGACAGTAATGGCCTGCATTTTAAAATATATTCTCATTTTTTCTATTCTATAGCCTATATACATATAATTTAGTTTATTTATTTGAGGTATTTAACGTGCATTTTCTGAACTAACTATTATTATTATTAGCACCGCGTCTTACAACCCGTTCGGGTTATACGCACTTAAGCTAATGTGTAATGGTAGGGTGATTGTGGAATTAAATGGAGGACCTACAGTTTAACGTGGAATTCGAACCACGGTGGAGGCCTGGCATTCCCCACATTCACAAGATGTCTTGTCAGAAGGTGAAGGAAGGGTTTGGTAATCAGATAAATATGTGCCGGGACCGAGAATTGAACCCCGGCCACCAGCACAGAAATCTGACACCTTACCCCTAGACCACCAGGTCACTTGAACTAACTAATTATATCAGCACACGAGAATTTTCTTTGAGCCAGAGCAAAAGGGCCCACAAATTTTGAAGGGAAAGGTATTTTGTCATACCTTTCTGGTTTATTTTACATGCTACAATCAACATGGAAGTCCGTTCACCGGAGGAGTTGTTTTCTGAAAGGTCTTTTTCCCTACCAGAAATCTATTATATAGTAGGATATTGGTAAGAAAAAAGACCTTTCAGAGATCAATTCCTACCGTGAATGGAGTATACTTCCCCTTCTAAGGAGTTCGTGATACGGATTTTTATCGCTCAAGAAAAATTCATTGACCCTGGTTGGGTTTTAGCCCACAAAAATTGGGTCCTAAGTTGAGAACTTTGGCCCTAAACCATTGAAGTCGACTCTATAGATAATGCTTTAATGGACTTTTTCAATCTACGTCCTAGCAGAAAGATTTCTACTGTCCATTTCCGTGAATAAACTAAATAACTCGAGTTGTAAACAATATGTTTTTAAATGCAAAAAAATAAAACTACTTAGAGATAAAAATAAAATTAGTTTCGTGATACAATTAGATTATCTTTAGAATTATTTAAAAAATTTAGGTTCATTTTAATATTTTATATTTAAAACTTAAAGAATAAAACGTAAATACATCAACATGAGAAATCCTACCTTGACTTGGCAATACGCCAGAGGTAGGAAACGTCCCTAAAACCAAAACGTCCTGAGTTAGCTTCATCTAACCTGGCTATAGATGAAAATAGCTCCTTGGTATGCACGTCCACCGGTTCGGGTTAGTTGAATTATTTTGCCCTTAAAAATAAACACTTCTTTTCGATATAATTATCTAGTTATTTATCTTTTTAGATTCATATAACCTTGACCAGGGAGGGCCCAAAGTCGGTAAAAAAATATTGATCAAACTTAACGCTCAAAAAAAGTATCAACTACTAAGCTAAATTTATAAAAATTGGAATGCTTTTACAGTAGAATTTGGGTGGATGGAAATTTTTAGAAAAAAGCGTCAATATTGATAACATTTTAATATTTTTTTAGTGTTATTTTGTAGGTATTGATAATATATATCAATAATTTCAGCTCCATATAAAATTAATTGAAGTATTAATACGTTATAGTATGTTTAGTAACTTTTATAGCTGTCAAATAAGGTTTTTACTATAAAACATGATTTTGGTAGGGATTAAAAGGCCTTCCATTAAGGTAGTGGTTTGTTCTTTTATCCAATCAAATTGCACTAAATAGTAGGATTATGGTTCCAAATAAGGCCTGCCAGAACGGTTTTACTTATCAAAATCGGGGTATATTAAAGTTTCTAGCTGTCAGATAAGGTTCTTATAAAAAAGTATCTAGTGGTATTTTAATTTTCGGATAAAGTTATTCTTATGAAAATAGATCTAGTAACGTTTCTAGCTGCCAGATAAGGTTTTTCATATGACACTATGTAACAATGAATGTATGAAGTATAATAGTGAATGAACTAAAATAAAACAAAAGTTAACATTTAGTTACCATTTCTATTTCCTATTAAATTATTTATCTTTCCTCCTAGGCTTTTTTTTTCCACGATCCGAACTCAAGATTCTGGATTAGAAAGGTTGAATGAAGATGTGGATTCAATCCAGCTTATTTTATAATTATTACAATTATTTGGGGATGAAAGATTCATCATCACTTAGCATATTAGTAAAAAATTGTCCATAGTTTAACATTAACTACTTGTGACTATAAAAATGTGTATATGTTTTTGAGGCATCTTTTGTTTATTTAAACACACATTCAAAACTAAACATTATTGATTATATCCCTTTGATATAGAACTGTTGTGCACCCCTCTATTATTTCCTCCCCACACCTTCGCCCCCAACCCCTTTCCAAATGATTCCCGGACAGACGTTAACAATAGACCCAGTCCTTTGTCTGTGACGTCAAAACATATACGAGCGCCTGGAGGAATGCATCTGCACGGACCAGATGTCATTGTTCATTAGAATCACCGTTGGGGGACGATTATTACATTGACTAATTTCTGTTGCATCGACGTAATCATGTGTCGTAGTAACTGTGAATTGCATAGCTACAAGGTCGAAAACACACTGGGGAAAAGTAATCAGTGAATATAGGAACTCGACAAAGCTTGTGATGTGACACATGAAGGTTTTATAACTTGAGGGTATACTCACTTATAATCAAATATCCTCGCTCTTCACTTTGTGACGTAAGAGTTTCTAATCATGATTACGTTTAATACTACGGCTTTGGTTAATTTTCGCACCACTCACAGGCAGCGATGTGAGGCGACGCGATTACGGCTGGTTCTACACTAGCGGTTAAAACGAGGCGTTTTTGCCCTAGCTTAAGCTCCCAATCTTTTGAATCTACACCTGACTGTCAAAACACAACTGTTAAACAGCTACCATGACGCTACTGATTCTACACTAGCGGTTTAAATGCCGCGGTTGTTGCTTTAACTTGTTCAGAATGGCTTAAAAATGGACATTGTACAGGCAGGCTGTATTGCGGGACTTATTTTGTTGGAAGAACCTCGCAAAAAAAATCTCGTCAAAAGAGACGTTGATGAACTCACCCCACAATATCGAACGGTCTCTCAACAGGACAGTTTCATATTATGTTTATGAATCACAGAATGTACCCAAAGAAGTTATTTTTGGTATTATAGAATTTCTGTGGTTTCATTTGATGAACTACTTGGTTTAATGAATGAAAATATTGCAAAGCGTGATACCATCTTGAGGAAGAGTATTATTTCTGCTGAAAGACTTGTTGTGACATTGAGGCACAACTGCCTGTTAAAGCCTCCAGAGGCGTTAAACCCGTCACTGGCAGTTTTAACGCCACCAAAGGTAGCGGTCAAAACGCTGGTCTAGAGGAAAACTTATTTTCTAATTTGATAACAAGAGTTTCATTCCGAGGTGCGGTTGCTAGCGTTTTAACTGTTAGCGTTTTAATTGCTAGTGTAGAATAGGCCTATAAGCGGGGTGAGGAGTCTACACGCGACAAATAACGGGTAGTCAACACGCATATTGTACATCGTTGCGAAGCGGGGCAATACTTCTCTAGTTGGCAAAATAGCTACGTCAAAACTATCACGTAGGGTTATTCTTAGTGAAAATTCTTATTTTATGTGACACACCTTGAGAGGGCAGGAAAGAAGCGAGTGGTTACATCAAGTGTGTCAAGACTAAGACTACTTTAAGAAATATCCCCATATGTTTCTCTTACTAACAAAACATCAGTCACGATCTGTCGAGTATGCAAGGATGTCAATCGCAACCATCTCTTCTCAATCACTACAAGGTTGTGGTGGAATTTGTGTGTCTGCTTTGCCAAATAGGTGGACCTAAAAATACTTTGGCAATCAGGAGCTCGACGTCCGTCGTGTAGCGTAGAATCTCTGTTGAAAACAAATTACTTTGTTCTAAAATGGATCACCCAGATCCACGTCGTGTCACTCAGCCTCAAGTCTCTGCCTGTCTGTTATGATTCATATAAGCTTCACGTAGTCCCATTTCACGTCGCTGTCTGTGTGCTCTAACTAAGCCTTACTACCCTTCCAAGCCATATTCATTCCAATTAAACTAAGGTAGATAAGAAGAAGGTTGAATTGAGAGGAAACATACCCGCATTTCCTCGTCACCAGCAAACCAAACTTGACTAGCTTAACGTTTAGTCCACGTATGGGTTGCACCATAGATATATACGGCTTAGTCAAAAGGGAAAGGATGAGGAAGGTAAATGAGAGGGACTGTACTGGCATTAGCGAGTAGATAGAATGAGAATATTTGGATCTTTCATACTTGGAATACCATTCTTTTTTCACCTGCCTGAGATTCAAACATTGACTTCCTCAATACAGGCAATTAGGTTCATTGCTATATTAATGCCTCGGGCTTCGTGACTATCAATGCGGGAGAGTAGGGCTTAAAGCGCAAACGTCTCATGCCAACAAACTGGATAACTTGTCGCCTTTTTATTATCACCTCGTCTTACTACCTGTTCAGGTTATACGCAATAATTGACTAATCTTATGAGGTAGAGATGAGAAAGGAAGCATTTTAGTGATAATCTACCCGCATTTGTGTGGAAGGAAAGTGGGAAACTATTTTAGAAAATACACTTTAAGTAGACACAACTGTGTTTTGAACCCCGATTTCTCCGTAATCAGCAGTCCAATCTAACAAGAGGGTGACGCCTTTCACCATTCGGCCACTGAAGTGTAACTTGTTGCTAAGCTAGAAGTTGATCCAAGAATATTATTATTGATATTTAACGTTCACTTTCTGAAACAACTAACCATATCAGCACACGACTTACATTCTAATTTAATTATATAGTGAGCACAACACCCAGACCCCCAACCTTCAACTATCCTTTGTAAAAGGGAGAAACGCCAAATTAATTAATGTTCAGTAATAAATTGTTCAATTAGGTTGGGAATGGAAATCGGGACCCTTAGCTCAGAGAAATAATGTACCCTTATAAGCGAGCCATAAAGAAAAGTACTTGGCCAAATCTATCTGATGTAATTTATTTTAAGGAGTTTTCCCCTAATCAGCCGACACGCCTAATATCAATAAATGTATTTCTGTAGATGTTTACTAAATAGTTTAATCAAATACATTAAATAAAACAGACAGACCCTGTCTAGCCGTAAACTAGAAGGCCTAAAAGCCATAAATAAATTAAATATTTAATAAAACCAAAGAATGTCTTCACCACTTTTGTAAACACTATTTATAATTGGTTTAACCTATTTAAAAGTGAGAGTGTGAAATAAAAAAACTATATTAATTAATGACAAATTAAAAGGCGACAATTTGTGTTCAAGTTTTATGTGTTCGTATCCAGGTATACCCATTACTTCCCCTAAAATAAGGCATTAGGACAATTTAATATTGGAACATTGTGTACGATACACCCCTGTGCTATAGCTAGGGATGTCCATATAATGATACCAGTGAAAATCCCTCTGGTCTAACTATATAATTGTTCATAAATAATATGTGTGATTTTCAGGTGTTTAAATGGATATTTCACTCCGTGGGGTCACATTAAATCATTGCCTAGTATTAAAATATAATTGAACAGGATTTATTTTGGTCGTGATTTACACGTTTCCATCAAATAAATTATATGGTTAAACCAGCTTCTTTTTTTTCATTTTTTTTTTCATTTAAAATAAGTTTCTAAACAAATTTTGATTCTATGAGTCCATGGTAACATTTTGTACAGTATAAAGTAACATGTCATTAGTTTTGACAGCGCGTATTTAAAAATAAATTAAACATGTTATTACTTTGAGTGAATTAATATTGAAAATTGTGACAGGGAGGTATGGGTTAGAATATCGATCAGACCCATTAGGTGTTTTTTTCCAACTGATTTACCATCCTCTTTCCAGGCAAAAGGGCCTAGGTGTATTGGACACGGGTTTGACCACAGGCTACTACCAACATTCTGCACCCACAGTGGACTGGGCACTGCTACATTGCAGTAAAATTTCCCTTTCAAGGTGAATTGGGCACTGTTGCCTTTCAGTAAGATTTCCCTACCAAGGAAGGTTGGGCACAGTTACCGTGAAGTGGATTTCCCGACCGAGGTAGATTGAGCCCAACATGACCCAACCTAACCTTGATCCCCAG